>CANSNZ010001056.1:0-164037 GCA_947646795.1 Beta lomatogona
AAATCTTCTAGGTAACTCCAAAGATAGAGAGCATGCACCTCGCTCTCTCCAACAATTGCTCGATCTCCACGCGTCTCGCTACCCCGTTTACTGCGGGAGTATTCCCGATGCATGATGGCGAGCAATCCCTTCATTCTCGTTGTAACTCATCAAACTCCGCACCAACAAAATTCCGGATCATTATGGGCTTCGTTGTTTTTCGATTCTTCCTTCCAACTTCTGATTTTCCACCAAAGCCTTCCACCTGCCAATTTCATGAAAGCCTTCACTTCTTATGCTTCATCATAATTACCCAAGTCATCCTTCAATAATCATCGATCATCGACACAAAATACCCGTAACCTCCAAGAGACTCAACTCTGAAGGACCCCAACAATCGAGTGAATATAATCAAGCTGTGCCCTTTGTGGTATGTGACACACTTTCGAAACTTCTATCGCGATGAAGCTTCCCAAACACACAATGCTCACGGAACTCTCAAGTCCCGCACCCTGTGCCCACACGTAAGATCCCTTTTGGCGTAATTTGCATCCCCTCTTTCACCCTTATGTCCAAGTCTCCTATGCCATACTTCGTCATATCTTCCCCTGGGAACCTCGATGATGCAAACAATGAATAGAACCCGTCACAAGAGAACCTTGAAGAAAATATAAGGTACCCTTTTTAATACCTTTCGTAACTACCTTCGAACCCTTGTGTGACACTCATAACCCACCTTCACCTGAAAACTCGAAACCTCATCCCAAGAAGACTCAAAGATATCGCATTCTCATTCCATTACCGTTGGAACATGCCTAACTTCGTTCACAGGTACAAAATGTACCATCACGAGTCCTGACCTGATGTGAGCTTCTATTCCACCTCTACTTCTGGTCAAGACCGTTGGCCATAGAAACACGCCCCCACCCATTCGTCTTCTATGTTGAAAACCACTCCCCTCGCAAGCGACTACTATGATACGATGCCCCGTAATCAAGAACCCACACATCCCTATAATGTGACCTGCTATTTTCAACAACTAGTGCGCATCTTCCTTAGAATCGCCGTCGCTGCGATGCCAGAACCTTCATTCTCGTCCCCGCCGCTTCTTTTCTTAGGACACTCATTTTTCCAATGCCCCTCTGACCAGCAATTACGTACATCACAGGTTTAGGACCCTTAGAATTCGAATTTTTATGGTTCGATTTCTTTTTACCGCATTTTCCCCGTCCCTTACCCCCAAAAGGACAACTAATCCGTATGTCTCGATTTTCTCGGACTAGAACCGTATGCCCGATGACCCGACTTCTAGTATGAAGAGCGCATCTTACTTCTTCTAAAGACGCACTATCTTTCCCAACAATAAAAAGAATCCACAAAATTCTCATACGATAAAGGCAAAGATACTAACGTAATTAAAGCAAAGATCCTCATCATCTACTTTAACATCGATATTACGAAGATCTAGCAAGATAGTATTCAATTTATCTAGATGATCCCTCGTAGACATACCTTCCTCGCATACGGTTCGAATGTACGTCGCTTCAAAAGCAACTTGTCTGGTTGGAGATTTTGTCATGTATAAACTTCTAACTTCAACCACTGCACTGCCAAATAGCTTCCTTCGCTCCGCAACTTCGCATTATGTCGCTTAAAAGACATAGCATAATTGTCAATGCGCCCTTCTCCTCCGTCATGACCATCTCACGGCTTCGAATCCGATGACTTCTTTGCCAACGGTGCCCACAACCCTTGTTGCTTCGCAAAGCACGCATCTTGATCGCCACGGCATCGAACTATTTCTCCCAAGAAATTTATCAATTTTCACATTCATCTCAGACATCTTTCTCACCCTTGACGAACACAGTTCTCGATACCCAATTTGTTATGACAGATGTGAGAACGAACAAATATCAACGCAAAATCAAAATAAATAGACATTGCATTTAACGTGGTTCACCAACGGAGTGTTGGCTACATCCACGCGCAGGGGAGAATAATATTATTGATGAGAAGAATAATCGAATTACGATGATTATGAACTAAATCGCCGTATAACGATTTAGGTTAAAAGCCTATTTATACTCCCCGAGTCGAAATCGCCAACCCGCTGCTAAAACCGATCCGCCCGGCCGACCGGGCTATTTCCATCTTTGGCCGGGAGTTTCACCGGCCGCTTCGGCCGAGCCGCCTGGCCTGGGCGCGCAAGTGATTTTGACGATCTCTGCCGCGGCTCTCGCCCCGTCCCCTGTGACTACCCGCCTCTGCCGGAGGATTCCGGCCTGGCCGACCGGGCGAGCACTCGATTTCTCCGAATAAGCCGCATTTTCACCAGATTCAAGGCATCAATCTTACAGAAAGGATTTACAACTTATTTATAGTACAACCATGATATCTAAAAGATATACAAGAATAATAAAGATACACATGAGTGATAACGAAGGATAACTAAAGATATAGGAAGATAATTAGTAGACTACAATCTTGATAATATGTATAATGGAGAATCAAAAAAAAAAAAAAAAATATCCTAAAGATATTATGATCTCTAACATGCCACCGCAAGATGATAGTAGGGAGGAATGCGTGTACATTAGCATGTAGTTCATGGTGTCAAATACCTTGACATTAGGGAGGAGTAGAGTTGAAGACCTCTCTTCTCCGCATTGTACTGACTACTGAGCACGAGAGACTTCTTGATGAAAATACAAGTGCAAACTTTGGCAACACTTCATCACATGGTGTTGTACCAGAGCTTGAAAGGTATGTTGAGTGTCTCCGTAAAGGTTTGGAGAGTAATTGGGACATGGCAAGGCAATGATTGCTCCTGCCATTGTTTTATTTATGAGTTTAATGGAGCGAGTTCAATAAGGAGTATTTTGCTTAGCGATTGGCAAGTGTGCTAGCAATCAGTTGGGATAAGTTTAAGAAAGGAGAAGGTATTCCTTTACCATGGAAGTGATGGAACGGTTTCATAAAGAGTTATATAGGAGTTGGAGTGGTCTGATGAAACAATTTCATAAGAGGTTTCATAAAGTACTTATAGGAGTTGGAGTGATGGCCTAATGAAACAGTTTCATAAAGAGTTCATAGGAGTTGGATACGAGGTGCCAAAAGACTTGAGGAGGTTGCAGTGTGATGATAATTTAGGGAGTGCATGAGTTTCTCTATAAGAATTTAAAATAAGGAGTTTTTTATTCAGTAATGATCATGGAGGGAATCTACGAGGTGCCGAAGGAGTTAAGTTGGATATTTGGAGTCAATGCTTTCCCAATTAACCATGAGGGAGGTTAAGTAAGGGGGTTTCCATTGCCATTGGAGGAGAGATAAAATAGTATGGTCACTATCAATTGTTGGCGTCGGCAAAGGTGGTTGGTGGTGTGGCCATGGAAAGAGAGGATTGCGGGAGCCAAAAAAGAATTGGATCATAAGCGCCCTTCGATACCACGATAAAGCTTAATAAGAAAGCCTTAAACGTATTCAAAGCTTACATAACGGTTTATAATACAACCACTGATATCTAAAAGATGACAAAAATAATAAAGATATACATGAGAGATAATAAAGAATGACTAAAAATATTGAAAGATGACTAAGAGATTATCTTGATAATATATATTATGGAGAATCAAATAATATCCTAAAGATATTATATGATCTCTAAGAGATAGAGGAGCAAGTGCAGGTTGTTAAGCCGTAGGTGGTATTTGGCGACCGATTTCCAATCTTCTATGCTGTAATTGGACTAAAAGGTCCACTCACTTTCAGATTTACCTTCTCTGAAGTTCCCTTATTTTTTAAAATTACTCAAATTGGCCCTTTAATAAACAAAATTTCACTAAGAAAATGCTTATCATGATGGATTTTAGAGATGCATCTATCATTCGTAGTTTCGTACGTATACCTGGGTAACTATTGGGCCCTTTAAACGTGGCAATGGCATCATCTCAGTGATACTTCTAGCAGACATTTGGCATTTGATTGTGGAGTGTGGATAACCTCGCTTAGCTTTTCTCTTTAAGTTTAATTGTCATAGCCTAATCACAATAAACTTGTATTAGTATATACACTATATACAAATATCATGATATCAGCCTTCTTTAATTTGGTCATAAGTGCTTGAGGATGCCCTCATGCCCATACCCATAGTAAATCACCACATGTGTGATTTTCTATTCTTATGCAGATCAAGGGCCTTTTTCCTTTTTTCTTTTTTCTTTTTTGGGGATGTGTGTATGGGAGAATGCGTAAAAGCAACCCCACATTTGTTCACATTATGTTTCTTGATTCATGTACTCATGTTAGACACATGATTTTCTAATTTCCAACTCGACTATTTTATTTACAATTCTCATAAGTTTGGCATAAAATATCAAAGTTGCTCATATCCTTATCGACTTATCGTAGCTGTCGCGATACACCACGTACTGGACGCGAAATCAAGAAATAAAACGAAAGATAATATATACAAACAATGCTAATTATTTTACATGTTACTCTTATTACTTCATCCGTTTTTCATTTAATCTGCCTTTTGACTTTCGATACTATTCACATACACACGACTTCACTATCTTTTGCGATTTACTGTATCAATATTTCAAACTTACAAGCTATAGTGCTATGTTATCTGTAGATGGTAGCTAGCTTCATTGTTAAAGTCTTGGAGCTAGAAGAGAAGACTTCTGATCGGATCCCACCAACATTGCAGGCACATTTTGGCTTCTCTATCCACCAAAAAGTTAAAGTGTTATGTACTTATGTTATTATAGGCTCAGATAATATAAAAAATATTAATGGACAGATAACTCTATAATGGGAAATGGAGGGTCCACTTGTTGGGCCTGTTTCTTTATCTACTCTAGGCATTTAATAACTATAACTGGAGTGGATAGGTGGTATGTCTCTTTCTTTGACTTTTATTCAACTAAATGTAGACTTTAACTTCGTGGGGGTGTTAAATGTCCACCTTATTCTGTGTCTAAATTGACTGTACCCATTTATTCACCAATCAAAGTGTTACAGTTTGTAACACCTTTTCCTGATCCAATTTTTCCTTCTTTTTCAAAAGCTGATCTAGTTATATATGGTGTAGTTCATATCCCATTTAGGTTGGCTTCACATATTATAGTCTTTCATTCTTGTGTTAGCTAAATGTTTATATAAGTTTGCAAGTCCCTGCACTTCATTTTATAAGTATGATCTGTCCAGAAACATTATAAATAGTTCTTATTATCATTCTTAATTTGGGTAGGTAAATCTGTCTGGCTTAGTTTTTTTGTTTTTGAGCTATGGGAAATTGGGATTTCATTCACATAAAATGCCCTCCATGTTTGCTGGTTCTTCTTGCATTATTCCAATCTTGTATGGCTGCAATTCAACAAAGTGGCACCATACTACCTGGATTTCTAGCCTCCCCAAATGGGTTATATTGATAAAAATGGGCTGTTTCTGCTATCAAATGACACTACATTTGCATTTGGATTCAAACCTATTCCAAATGATGTCACCTTGTTCTCATTAGTGATCATTCACCAAGATACCTCCACAGTTGTGTGGACAGCAAACAGAGCTTTCCCAGTTGGAAATTCTGATAAATTTGTGTTTGACACTAATGGTAGTGTGTCCCTCCAAAGCAGTGGGAAGGCGGTTTGGGAGGCTGATACTGGGTGGAAAACCGGTTTCTGCAATCGAATTGCAGGATTCTGGGAACGGTGTTGTATGGAAGTGATAATAGCACCATAATTTGGGGAGAGTTTTAGGTATCCTACGAATACCCTTCTTTCGAATCAAGATTTCGTGCAAGGAACGAAGTTGTCAAGTGATCCTGATCCTGCAAGGGGGAACTTGACATATGTGCTGGAGACAAAATTAGGTGATATGATTCTGACTTCTGGCTACAAGACTACAACGCCCCAGATATATTGGTCTATGAGAAAGGACACTAGGAAGATCATTAACAAAGATGGCAAGGTGATTAGTTTAGCCAGGATTGAGTCGAATTCATGGGAAGATTTATGATGAGAGCAAAGCTTTGCTATGGCAATATCTGCTCTCTTCTAATTCCAATTCTCAGGATTCAACTTGGGTTGCAATCTTACAGAGTGATGGGTTTTGGCTATGTACAACCTCCAAAACGGGGAGATCAAAATTGGGATATTCGATGAGAATACCGAGGGATCCATGTGGAACACCTGTGGCTTGTGAGGCGTATTTGGCTTGTTCAAGTAGCAGATGCGGGTGCCCTTCAGGATTAGTCTCCCGGTCTTGTAATATAAGCATCATGAATCCATGTGGAAACACAAATGAGAGCTTTGATCTTGTCAATGCAGGAGATGGACTCGACTATTTTGCTCTCAAGTTTGCTAAGCCGTCCATGAAAAACTACTAATTTGAGTGCATGCCAGACCTCCTGGGCTTCCACTCGCACATGCCTTGGTTTGATCTTTGATAAAACGTCACACAACTGTTTTTTCCTAGATTGGATTGGAAGCTTTATCTCTGATCCCACATCCAAATACCCGTCTATGTTAAAGTAAGTTGAAGAATGGAATTGCTGTTAAAGATGGAGAAAAAGTGGGGGAAGCAATAGCAAAAAGCACTTGTTTATTATCATGACTACATTATTTATGAGTTTATTCATTTTTGTTATGATTTATGGAGGATACATATGTTACATCCAAAAGAAAGAACTTCCTCTTGAAATAACCTCAGAAGAAGATGATGAAACTTTCTTTCTGGCATTATCAGGTATGCCAGTCAGATATACCTACAAGTTTCTGCAAGAATCAACCAACAACTTCTCTTTGAAGCTCGGGCAAGGAGGTTTTGGGTCAGTTTACCAAGGCGAGCTCCAGATGGAAACTCTACTCGCTGTCAAGAAACTTGAAGGCGTCGATCAGGGGAAAAAGGAGTTCCGAGCTGAAGTTAGCATCATAGGCAGCATCCACCACATCCATCTCGTCAGACTGAAGGGTTTTGTGCTGAAGGGACTCACCGGCTTCTAGTTTATGAATTCATGCCAAACAATTCCTTCTTAGACAAATGGATCTTCAGTAAGGATAATAACTCTCGTGTGTTAGATTGGCCAACAAGGTTCAATATTGGTGGTGGGTACTGCTAAGGGGCTAGCATATCTTCATGAGGATTGTGAAGTGAAAATAGTTCATTGTGACATAAAGCCTGAGAATGTGCTTCTTGGATGAAAACTTTGAGGCAAAAGTATCAGATTTCGGGTTAGCCAAATTGATGACGAGGGAGCAAAGCCATGTTTTCACCACACTTCGAGGCACACGTGGGTATCTTGCACCTGAATGGATAACAAACTACGCAATCTCAGAGAAGAGCGATGTTTATAGCTTACGGGATGGTTTTGCTTGAGATTATTGGAGGAAGGAAAAACTATGATCCTACACTTTCTCCTGAAAAATCCCATTTTCCGGCCTATGCTTTTAAGATGATGGAAGAAGGGAAGATAAGAGAAATTTTTGATTCGAGCCTCAAATATGGCCCGAATGATCACAGTGTAAGTACAGCAATCAAGGTTGCTTTGTGGTGTGTACAAGAAGACATGTCAATGAGGCCACCTATGACCATAGTTGTTCAAATGCTTGAAGGGATCTTCCCTGTTCCACATCCTCCATCGTCTTCCTTGACAGTGCAGGATTCTCTCCGAACTTCTATACATTGTCAATTAACAAAGAGGCGAGGAGTGGGCGTTCATCTGGACTGTCGGCTGTCCAGCTCTCAGGGCCAAGGTAGCTGATTGACGTACATACAAAGGATCATACAAGGACTAGTCACTAACTTAATTATGTGTAATTTAGTTTAGCAGACTAATTTTTGTTATATCTTCTTGTATAGAACATTATGCTTATGAAGTAAATGATGATTAAGCAACAGCTTGTTCTATTTTCATACTCTAATGTTATTGTTGTTTGTCATTCTTTGCCAATTGCCATAATTTGTACCTTAACGATCTCTCCTTTTTTTTTTTTTTTTGGGAAAGCGTAAAGAAAAGTAGGTTAGGGAGGCCTCCGCGCCAAGGGGCCTACCACTTTACTGGGCCATGCAAGGATCTATTTTGTGATATTGGAAGAAGTACATTCTTCCATACATAATTGACTATCTACTAAATGACCGATGTTAAGAATCCAATCCCGCTTTGTTAGCTTTCCTAGGATATATGACGAATATCCCATGATGTAAAAGAGTTGGAGAGAGTATGAATGTCTCTGACGATGTTGGTAATCTGCCATGGGGTGACCAAATTTTGTACCTTAACGAATGCCAACATGAAAAGAGTATATATGCAGCAACAAACAAATACTGTATTTTTGTATCGCCATATCAAAAACAAAGTTAATGAGCAAGATAGAAATGAGTACTGTTTTGACTTAGTGAATTAATCTTATTCCTTGTCTATTGGATTATGGAGATCTGGCCATCTGGGATTGCATTTGTTGCAAAATATAGATATGCAACTTGTTTGACTAAGAGAGAATTCCTTTATGATTGCTTACATATGTCAAACTTATCTGATGTTCAACTGCCCACTCAAAGATCCACTAATACATCTAATTAGCCAAGAGAACAAGTAACATAAATTTTATAGAGCAAAATTCAAACTAATATTTGTAACTTTGAACTTTGATAGAATCTCCAGCAGGAAAATCAAAATAAAGAACAAAAAAGGAGACAGAGTAGGAGGTGACTTGATGGCATGATTTCTTGAGCATTTACCCTTATTTGTCCTTTAACCTAATTGCAAAACGTGTAGAAGTGAACATATATTTTTAACTTGATCATATACTAGATTAGGTCACTAGAATCATTTGAACAAACAAGACTTACAAAGACGGATCATATATATCTCTTGTTAGTTATTTCCAAGTGAAAAGAACATATTTTAAAGTAAGCCTCTTTTAAAAATTGACAAATATGTAAAAGAAATAAAAGTTCGAAAGTAAAGGACTTTATATACCTAGACATAGTGGCTAGACAAGATAATCAGATTTTATTAGAACTTTGAACATGATAATCAAATTCGTACACCAAATAGACTATTAAAAAAATTATGTTTCACTAAGTTGGATCTCATTAGTCATTAACTCAATACCCATTAAAATCACATTAGATACAGGCAATCTATCCACTATAAGTATCCCAAAAATTTTCCCTAACTGTTTCAACCTAAAAGATGTCTATAAGCCTATATAATTGAGTCTTGGGCTTGTAATAATTGTTACCCAAATAAAACAACCCAATGCATAACACATGATAAAAATATACTCCCCTCCGTCCCAAAATACTGCGTTTACTTCTTTCTTTTCACTTTAATTAAGGATATTCGAGGGAGTAGAATTTATTAAAAATATATTTAATGAAGTATTTTTGTCTTGAACTAATCCCTTTATTTTTTTTTTCCTTCAAAAAAAATCAAATGCAATAAATTTTCTTTGGAATTCAAAGTTGATGAATAAATAATAAAGACACATTTTGAAAGAAAAGTAGAATTTTTTTAACGTTACAGAAAGATTAGGATAATTTAACCAAAATAAATTAATAAACAATATATTTTGGTGACACCCAAAATGTATTAAGACTATATATATTATAAGACTGGATGGAGTATTAAAAATTGATGCAAGAAGAACAATATTAACCCTTTAAAACAGGATCAGCTATTTATTTTGGACCGTTGGCTGAAGATGACGACCACCGGCGGCGAATCTTCCATTTTACGCTGCTTTTTTGCCACCCAATCATCATCTTCCCTCAACAAATTCAAATTTCCCGCCAAATCTTCTCCGTCAACGGTCAAATTTGGCGCCAAAGCTTCTCAATTTCTCACTCCTACCTTTGCACTTCCACCCATTTCAGGTAATTCGTTACAATTTTACTTCCTATATATTTGTTTTATTCTAAAAAATCCTATCTTTTAACTAGTACTTACTTTACAACTATATGAACAACCATAGAAATTGTATATAAATGAAAAAGAGTAGAAATTTCAGTTGATTTTAGTTGAGAAAAATTCAAATGTTTGAAATTTTGGATTTTTATGTTTTTTTTACTTGCCTGAAATATGTCTATGTAGAACTTATTGTGATTTCCAAGATTCATTTTTGATGGAAGTTTCATTGAACATTATGTCATACTTGTGATTTTTTTTTTTTTATCTGTCATCACTTTTTATTGGTTATTACAATAAATTTATGGAGTAGTTGAATTAGTATATGGAAATTTGGACAGAAATTATGGGGTAAATGCTTGAAGTAGGGATTAAGAAGGAGGAATGCTTGATTAATCCGTAAATCGAATTGAATTCTGTAATTTAATGCAGGAAATGGGGTGCATTTAACCATTCTGAAATTTTTGACATGGTCAATCTTAAGAAATATGTACTGTTAATTTTGTCTTAATGCTTAAATCTTTGATCACAGATGAATGTAGCAATCTCAACTCGTGCGGTAGGAGAGGACTCGTTTTCCCTTTCTGCCACTCTTCCTTTCTTTTCCCTTTGCGAGATTATGTCGATGATCTCATTGTTGAAGCACAAGAGTGAGTAAAAGTTTTGTACTTCTGTTGATTGGATTATGAGATGTTTGGATCATATATTTTATTGTCGGCATCCATCATATTCTATATCCATTTTTCACTTTTCAGCATATAGTTTGTGGATTTTCATATTGATTCGAAGGTTATTGCTTGTTCTTTTGCCAAATCATTGAGAATTCGCGTGCATTTAGTCGTGAATATAGGGAGATTTTGAAGGCTATAATTTTCTTGCTTTAACTTTCACTGCTAGTTTATCGGTTAGGATGAACTTCAAACATATGACTTTATGTTATACATGAAGGCTGGGAGCTCCTGATTACCTATTCGTAAAAGATGAGATAAGGAAGGTTTTGACAAAAGGAAACGCAGCTGGTGTACTTCGTCTTGTGTTTCATGATGCAGGAACTTTTGAGCTCAGTGAGAATTCAGGTATTCAAGGGAACTTTACTGGGTTTTAGCACTTGGTACTCAATTCTGATTCATTTTTATGCTAGTTACTGAATTTGTTCAAACTTGGTAGAACTTAGTTTAAGCTGAGATTATAGAAAATTTTAGAGATCTGGCTAACTTGGACGCACTCTTATGTGGTTTTCTGGACAGGAGGTATGAATGGCTCTATAACATATGAACTCGAAAGGCCTGAGAATAAAGGGCTCAAAAAATCTCTCAAGGCATGCTCCCTCCCTTTTTTTCCTTTGTCCTCTTCTCCCAACCTCAGAATATTTCATTATGTTTTTATTTGATAATATTTGTATCTTTGTATAGACATGTATTTTGCATAATGCAAGCATTATTGGAAGGCCTGTTCTTCATGCTACATAAAATGTTGTTCTATGGGTATTTTAGATTTTAATTTTAAACTCTTTATCTTCATACATTAAATGGTGTCAACCCATCTAACTCATTCGTGAATCCCTGCTTTAGATTATTGAAAAGCGAAAAATGTGGTGGACGAAAGACAATCAGGTGAGTTGGTACTAAATAGTTGTAGCAGCTTTCTTGTGGATGTGTTCACTTTCCTATCTTATGCAGCAAACAATATTAGTTAATTTGGTAAACTTTTTCTTTTAGTGTCATGGGCAGACATGATAGCTGTAGCAGGAGCTGAGGCAGTCTCGATTTGTGGAGGTCCAGAGATCCCTCTTCGGTTGGGGAGACTTGATTCGCCGTAATGTCCTTACCCTTGGTTTTAGAGCCTGTTGATAAGATTGGTTTTGGTTTGAAATCTTGTTGAGTTTCATCTTGGAATTATAAATTATAAGGCTTTCTCTATGGGTTCTCCTGTGTTTGTTGAAAATCTACATGGGTATCACATTTTTTCAAAGTCTCCACAAGACTCGTGTGGTTTTAGAAGTATCTCAGTGATCTACCCACCGTTATCTCTTCATAATGGTTTAAGCTTCTTGTTATAAAGTAGGGAAAAAATGGGATCAAGTTGATTTTTTTCCCCACCTAATTACAAGAAACTTAGCTTTATCAGTTTCAAACCCCAAAAATGAGTTTAGAACGCATAAACATCTCTTTAACGTAGTTATTAACTGAGAGATAATCGTAGAGACAACATCGAGACACTTCTGAATCACATGGGTGGTGTGAAGACTTGAAAACTTGAAAAACTTGAAAAGTAATTTATTACAAACACATGGCATTCTACATAACAACCCAATTTCTAAGACCAATAATTTAAATGGAGTAGCATGTATTTTGCATCTTTAGCTGGTCTACATAGAAACTCTGTTGTTGAGCCAATTCAGTTTGAGGAAAATACAATCTTTTTATCCCATATGCGTTCTCAATTCCTATCTTTTCCATTATAATGTTATGCTATTTCCTTTTACAGGAATCCTGATCCTGAAGGGAAGCTACCTGAAGAATCACTGGATGCACTAAGATTGAAGCAGTGTTTTCAAAGAAAGGCTTTTCGTGAGTGCGTATACTTATATATGAACTTTAAAACTTGAAATGAACTTGATTTGGAAAAAAATAGCTTAGTTTACATGTTCTTTAGTGATATGGCATTACTTAAAGCCATCAAATAGATGCTTATAATAGTATATTAATCCTAGTGGGTTGTTATGCTCGTCATTAGTTTCTTACTACACCTGATTTTATTAGTATTAACTGCTAAGAGTGTAAGAAATTATTCTAATTAGAAGTATGCCATCAAATTTGGGTTGCCATTCTAGCTAAGAATGTAGAAAGATACTCCAATAAAACTGTAAAAGCACTCCTGTCCGGAAATAATATTCGAATATGCTATTCTAGAATGTCAGAAGATGGGATTTCCTAACATATCTCTACTTAATTGAGTAATGGAGAGAGAATAGGCGTCACACAGCCATTGCAAAATGTATTTCAGGGGAAACGATGTTAAGGCCTTAATTGTGGAGTAATGAAACAACTTGACAATTATTTCTAGATTGAGGGAATGTTGTTGCTCGGAGAACTCAGTTGACAATTAGTCGTGAATGGTATTGCTCTAAGAACTCAGTTAGTTGACAATGAATGGTATTGCTCTCAATTAGTAGCCCCACAAAGCTATTAGACATGTATACTTTCAATGATCATTACTGATAAATGATTGTGTTATGCATTCTTTATTGACTTTCATTTAATCTGTGACCTGCCCACATTGTGAACAGGACACAAGAACTTGTTGCACTGTCTGGGGCTCATAGTCTTGGAAGTAAAGGTTTTGGAAGCCCTGTTGTATTTGATAATTCATATTACAAAATACTCCTTGAGAGATCTTGGATGTCATCGGGTCAGCCAGGTAAATTGTGTTATGATTTGCACATCCACCGTCGAGGAGAAGGATGGAAAGAGTCGTTGTTTCTTGGACTCGGGTACGCATGTTAGACACGAATACGTGTCCAAGTGTACTACTCGATTATTCTATGAAAGTTCTCCATCATTTGACCAAAAAATAAAAGTATTCATAGACCATACTCGTATTAGACTTTAGAGTATTGAGAATCCTGCACGGATACTTGAGGGTGAAAGAGTCCGAGTAACATAGGCCGTCACATATCTACATTGTTGCCCGTCCTTACATGTAAATTGTTACAGGAACTTGAGCATATATAAATATATTAAACTATGAACATTTTAGTTACAACCAGCAGCATATACGATATCACTACTACTGATCTTGAAAGGCTTTTCATGTCATTCAGCCCATTTAGAAGCAGAGATTTTTATACTAAAACAATTGACAGGAAGAAATGCATTAGTATTGCACTGTTTAGTGTAACTTTTAAAACCAGGATCAGCGAACATATCACTTTCATATTTTCTATCCAACTGAGAGGTAAAATAATTATATATAGCAGTTGAATTTGATGAACATACTGAGTGAATTAGATTCAAATATGTATTCTTTCTGGAACTGATATTGCTGACTCGAAATAGGAATTTAACATTATCTTCTGCGTGTGACTGGAATTTCCCTGTATGAACTTCTCACTGTATGAACTCTATATATTGATTCCTTCATTGCAGCTGGAATGTCAAGTATGGTTGGACTTCCTTCTGATCGTGCACTAGTCGAGGATGATGAATGCTTAAGGTCGGTCAACATTTCTTTCATGAAGATTTCATCATTTTTCTTCTGTAGTTGACCGTCATGATCCGTTTTTCCTTTATGTTTCAATGTTGTAACTAGAAGTATGTGTTTATGAACTTCCCTATTCTACCAAGTTGCCTTCTTAAATTAGGATGTTACACTGATGCAGGATAGTATCATCTCTGTTCTTTGGTTCCCTATTTTTTGCACAAAGTTGCTTCCTTTTGTCTACTCATAGAACTTATAAAAAGTTAAAGGGTGAATTCTCTGCCAAACAAAGACGAGGATTTGGTGTAGGACCCACACTAAGTAGATTCTCCAGAACGCGCCTCCTGACATGTTTGGTGCATAAGGAGTTCTCTAATAGCATGACTCAACTGTTCACAGTTCTGTGTTACTTGGACCCAAATAAACATGTCAGATGTAATACATGTCTAAGTGTTAGACTCAGCTTCTTTATGAAAAATCTCCAAGTCTTTGGTCCAAAGTAAAGTGTCAAGTATCCATACCCATATTGGAGTGTCGAGATCCGACACAAGTACTTGAGGTAAAATATCAAGTGTTGGTAACATAGGTTGGAAGTTTGGAACTGTCAGATATGGTTTTCTTTTTGTTCTTTTTGTTACATAGTGTTTAGCAATCGTATTAGCCTACTTAACATCTCACTCACAATCTTCACACCCCATTGTTTTCACGAACATCACGGTAAGAACCTGGGTCAAATATCAGTATAATTAAAACGCATGCATCAATAATTATTTGCTCTGCTGTTGTTTTAATGCTGATTTCTGATGGCAACACTGTTTTAAGTGCAGATGGATTACAAATTACGCGAACGACGAGGATAAGTTTTTGAGGATTTTAAGAATGTTTACATCAAGTTAGTCAATTCAGGTGCAAGGTGGAAAGCTTTATGAGAAATATGCACCACCTGCAAGTTCTATGAGAAAATATGGTGGCATATCAAACCATGAAAAGGATTTTGCACTCTTACTGCTACTAAGGATCATGGAAGAATTAGATTATAAATTATTATTTGGTATTGTGTTAATATTCCTTTTAATTTGTACTACTTCCTCCGTAACAAAAAAAAAATGCAACATTTGCCATTTTGGGACGTAACAAAATAAATGCAACAATTTTCATTCTTTCCATTTTAGGTAAGTTTTTGTGTATGAAATTATGAAAATACCCCTACTTATGAAGATAAAAACATCATTAAACTAAACCTAATATTCATTAACAACTTAACTTAAAATCATCAACATTAATTATATCACCCTATTTTAACATAATCAACCTTTCTTCACCGCCGACCTCACTAGCCACCAACCACCAACCATTCACCGCCTACCTCACCACCAACTAATCGCCACAACACCCACCGCCACCTCACCATCTTCCGCCGATCTCACCGCCAATCGATTTCCACCACCACAACCACCAAATCGACCACCACAAGCATTTAAACATGGAGGCCGAAATTCTTTCGTGTTCTACCGTGGATCTAGTTCGAACTCACCACCTATCTCCATTCTTGTTCGACTATGGATCTGTCCCGAACTCACCACGGAACTTCTAGATGCCGGGTTCGATTGTGAGTCGTGGGTTGTCCAAAGGGTTGTCCGATGGTGTGTGTTGAGCGAAGAAAAAAAGAAGAGGGGGAGCGCGTGTGAATTTTTTGGGTTTGATTTCGATCGATTTTCCGGGTTTAATTTCGTTCGATTTTTCGGGTTTCATTTCGTTCAATTATCCGGGTTTGATTTCGCTCAATTTTCCGGTTTGATTTCGATCGATTTGGGGTTTGAATTGGGTTTGTGAAGGTGGGTTTGATTTCGATCGATTTGGGTTTTGATTTGTTTAATCTGGTTTGATTTGGGGTTGTGAAGGTGGTTATTGTGGTGGCAAAATGGTGAAGACCGGTTGTTGCGTTGGCGGTGATGAAGGTGGTGTTGTGGTGGTTGCGGTGGCAGCGGTGGTTGTAAGGATCGGTGAAGGTGGTCCGGTGGTGGTCGGTTTGACCCACTTTCTCTCCTCACAAGCCTAATCATACCACTAATACTCTAACCAAATCCCTAATACTCGACCAAATCCCTAATACACCATTAAGAAAAACTCCCCTAGGGAGTCCAGCTGTTTTTAGGAAATGTTGCAATAATATTGTTACGGAGAAAGATTATTAATTAGAATGACTTGGGGACCAATATGTGTACTAATCATTTAGGACATTTCCTAGGATAGATGTTTGCAACTGGCTTATTACCCTGGATTATACGCTATTGCCTGAAAATGACATTACTAATGCTGAATCAGCAATTGTTCTATGCATAAAGTACTGTATATTAGTAATTTTTCATTAGATAATCCACACTTTACAATGCATGTAGGAAATATAGCACTGTAATGGGTGGAGAGATTAATTAGATGTGGGCCAAAATGTTTGATGCAGTTGTGATTTGTGAATAATAACACTATTTTAGAAGCAATCTTATGTTAGTGTTGCCTCCCAAGATTATGAACAATGCTTCCCTAATTATGCACTTAGTAAGGAGAGAAGGAGAAGCTCATGATGATCAGAATTAGAGAATTTTGAAAGGTGTTCAAAACTCGAGGCTTGTTACATGTTCAAATTTATTTTGTCTTATCTTATCTTATCTTATCTTATCTTATATCTTATTGATCTTATAAAATCTTATCCGATCTTATTCGATCTCGATCCGATCCCGATCTTATCTCGATCATATATTATCTTATCTTTATCTTATCTTATCTTATAAGATAGCTTTATTTAAGTGTGTTTAACATCTTATTTTATCTTATCTTATCTCGATCTTATCTTTATTTTATCTTATCTCGATCTTATAAAATCGATATAAGTTAAAATAAGATGAACGTAATACTGACCTTAAATACGGAAAATCAAAAACTAATCCAATTCAAAACCCTATATCATCCAAAAAACAATTATAAAAAGATAAAGAGGGGTTTAAAATCAACAAGTGATTAAGCACCTATGTGGAAAAAATATGTCTCCAATTAAATTATTAGTAAATTATATCAGTTTATACAATTCAATGGAGAGCTCTATTAAAATTAGAAAGGGTACAAGTATCAATATAATATAAACAATATTTACTAAAATTTAAGGGGACACTTGGAACATAGCTTTCAAACTTGAAATAATATTATTGAAAATTGACTTGAACATAAACTTAAACTATTCACTTTAGATAATGTCATCTTCCCACATTTAATTTATAGCTAAGTTTATTAGGAAAGATGTTTTTTTTTTCTTTTTCTTTTTGATCCAAGGACATGAATAAATGAGTCCAAGGACCTATGTCCAAAAGAAGCAGTTGTCTTATGTTGTAATACTCCACATGTTTCAAGTTGCTAAATAATTTTGTTATGTTTTCTTCTGAGACTCTTTGGTCCAAGCATGTCTTATCTGAGACTCTTTGGTCCAACCGTCCAAGTATGTCTGAATAAATTGCAATTATAAATAATTGGTATGTCCACAGTCCGCAACTTTGAAAGTAGAGGAGAAAAATATACGAATCGTTATAAAGAGGTAACCAAGCTTGCTTGGTGCAAGTGGTGGGAAACTCACCTTGTGTTTGAGAGTAGGGATTTCCTTATATCCCCATACTCTCAAGCGTTGACCTGTGTAGTTGGGTTGGCCTGACTTAACTCCTAAGGGGTTCTCAGTGGAGGCAAAAAAAATATTATAATAATAATAATAATATATAGTTCGAATATGTAAGTCTCTTTTATAAAACGATTAACTTGAAAGAAAAATTAAGAAATGAATTAACTCATAAAGTAGTACAAGATTACGGTCTAATCTTATGGACTTAATTTATAGTTAAATTCAACTCTATACAAATACAATTCGGCTAATTAGCTTAGTTTGACCTGATTAATTTCAAAACAATAGTCTAAGATATCGTCCTTTGAGAAGAATACCTGACTTATCGAAAAGGAAAATGAAACTAAATAGTTCATCTTGTTTTTTTTTTTTTTTTTTGTTTGCTGCAACTTTTGTTGTTTTGGGTCCTTTTCTTTTAATTGGTTGCACCTTTTCTCTTTTTGACAAAAATTTTACAACTATTTTACCCTTTTACTCTCAGCTACTTTCTCTCCTCTCCTAATGATAGAACTCCAATTTCCTTCTCTCTCTTCTTTTCTTAAAACTTGTACAAAAAACAAGTGATGCAACTTAAAAACAGAGTAAGTATAAAGTTACAAATATTATCAGTAAACATAATTGAATAATTTACATGAACTCAATAAGTTATTTAGTCTGCAGCTTAGTTTTGTTCGTGAAAAATATGTGGAATATCTTTTATGAGAGTAGCTAGCAATTTGCCAAGAATAATATGTCAATGTATATACTTTGAACATAATTAAGACTTTACTAATTATTATATTAGTATAAGAGTATATCTTTTGGTGTATTATATTAGTAGCACCGTCGGTGCCCAAATTGTTTTTCCTACAATGGAATCTTGTGCTACCACCAGTATAGTATGTTGGTATAATATTTTTTGTTATCACGACTTGGTGTTCATGGGTAGTTAACCGCCCCGAAATGACATTTCGATTCGGTAACCGGAAATTTCAGTTCACCATTTTTACGAACCGCAACCAGAATCATTCAAACCGTAACCGCCTAAACAGGTTAACCGGTTTTGCGGTACGGTTTTACGGTTAACCATTAACTGTTACCCAATTTTTTACTACATTTATATGTATAGTTTTGGCTTTTTCTCGACAAAAAAAAAAATTAATGAAGCAAATTGTACCAGTTTTTAGTTAGTACAACATTATTACAAAGGTCTCCAACAAGATAACGATGATTTTTACTAAACTACTTTATAATTTCTACTTTTACACTAGGTGACTTAATTTTTTTTGTTTGTTCTTTCCCGGAATGCAGTAACAACTAGGTGAGTAGTATTTTTGTAGCACTACTTCAATGCAGTAACAACATTACGACTGGGTGATTAATATTTTGTTCTTTTTGGAATGCATGATCGACATTTTTACTAGGTGATTACTAGTAGTAGTTAGTATTAGTAGATATATTATGTCAAGTAAGAGTAATATAGTAACAACTAAAATAAAGTTTGACGTAATAATTAATAGCTAATCAATCTAATTATTATAAAAAAATAGAGAATAATTAAATTAAAAAATATATTCGGTTTTTCGGTTAACCGTTTCATAAAAAATCGTAACCGTGAATCGTACCGCTTAACCGTTACTTTTAACAGTTCGGTAACCGAACCGTTTAACCCCTATTTTTGGGTACGCTTACCACCCATTTTGACCAGTTTTTGGTTTTCCGTTTCGGTTTTTTCGAACACCCCCTACGTTCCACCAGGATAGTATGAACGGACAATACACCCTAATTTTTTCTTTGTAATACGTATTAGTCATTGCATGATGCACCCCATCTGCTGCAAATCAAGCTTGTTGTTCTATTTGATCCCTCTTAACTAGAGTTGTCGGTTGGTTAAAAACTGATGGATGAACCGCAACCGATAATAGCCAACCGAATAAACGGAATCGAAATGACCCATCATTGAAAAGTGTAAATAACCAAAAGCCAACCACTTAAATTAAACTTGCAGAACACAGCGACTTAAACTGCAATCGAAATTAATCTTTGAAAAAAACGTTTCTAAATCTGAACCGAATCAATTCAAATCGAATCGAAATCAATTGAAAATCGTTTTCAAACCTGTTTTAAATTGAATCGAATCAAACTGCTTTCAAACCGAACTAATTCAAACCGTTTTCAAACCGAACAACTAATTACTTAGTTTTATTTATTTTCTGAATCATTAACGAACAATGATACGACACCTTTAATTTATAGTAAACTGATAAAAACACATGGATTCATCTACTATCTCGTAACTTCAAATTTTATAATACATTAAATATGACCTAATGAGTATGAAAATTTGTTGCAAACAGCCTAAAAGCCGACAAATTAATTGTATCTAACAACTAGTTAAAATAAAGGAAAAATTGGATTAAATAAGTCAATCTTTGTGTAATCTTCCCAAAATAAAGCAAACTTTTGATTATTCGAGTAAATCTACCTTTATACTCATTTACTTTAAACAAGTCATATAACCTAAGTGACTTGTTTGATAGGTAAAAATCTAAATTCTATTTTTATATTTTAGTTTTTCTTCAAATTACATTGATCCTCATTTAAAAAAAAAAATCTCAATTCTCTACACCATTAATTTAATTCCAACAACCATCAATCCATCATACCCGCCACTATCACCACAAGTCACGACTATTTCACACCGCTAGCCGATAAATCCACCACATCAAACATGCACCCGAGCCTTGAAATCAACTCATCTCTCACCACAATCACCTGGGTTCAATAAAACATTTACATAAAAGAAAGAACAAAATAAACACGAAACTCGAAGGAGAAAGTATCTTCATCTCGGTTCAATAAAATGTCATCCAAAATTTATGCTCAATAGAATAGAACTACCAAGAGAGAAGAATGAATGAATGAATCATTTGACGGAAAGAGTAAAACAACGTAAAATCAAAACCAAACACTGTAAACATTTACATAAAAGAAAGAACAAAATAAACAGCACGCTTAAGCGTAAAAGCATCACAAGTAGAAGACGAAGAATCGTGGAGGAGTATCGCCTTCAACTTCTTATGTTTCCTCCTCCTGCCATTCTTATAGTTTCGCTGCTCAAACTAAAGAGAGAGAAAGATATATAGAGAGAGAGAAATGTTTCATAAATTGGTTTTTTTAGTTTCTCGGTGAATTCCAAGAGCCAAAAAAATTCGTTTTCTTTCTTCATTTTGACGATTTGGCGCTTCATTTTGAAGATTTGGCGCTCAATTGATATTGTACCTCTGTTTTCCTTTTGACGATTTGGCACTCAAGATGTACACGGATTGATGAGGTGGAAATACTTTCCCCTTGCTTACCTCTTCTTGTTAATGAAAGAATGAAGTGAAAGAGATTTTGAATTTTAATTAATTAAAAATTAGGCTCGAGCAATGGACATTAGATTTTAATGGACGCAATGCGTGTATCAAATTATAAAAACATGTACTCCCTCCGCTTTTTTTATTTGCTACATTGTTGCTTTGGGAAATTATTATCATTATTATTATGATTTATTGTTATTATTAATCGAGTCACTTATATAAACCCAAGTAGTTTGATCATATATTGGTAGAATCCTCTTAATCTCGTATATAAAGCCATATGATAAAATAGTTTTTTTTACATTGACATATGTAGAAATTTAATAGAAGACAATAAACTTAATAATTATTAGTCTTATTTGACAATAACTTCTTTCAATTCAAATAGATGTTTTGAGTATCCAAATGAATATAGCTTTGTGATGATTAACTTAAAATGGAGTATTGTTATCTTAAACAAACTTATTGACTTACATTGATACATATTAATCTAATTCAATACCAGTTTTCAGCTTCAAAATGAATTTAACTTATCCACTTACATTGATACATTCATCAAACCCAAGAAGAACATATTAGTTCGATTAGATGTTTTAACTTTCAAAATGCATTTTACATAAAGACGATTAAATAAAATATTGTATTGCTATCTTGAATTAGCTTAGTGAATTACCATTGTCATATTCATTTAGTCCAACAAGTACTTGGAATCATTCAAGTAGATGTTATTAGTTTGAAATGCATTACACGTACTTAAAGAAGATGAGCCTAATGGCTATCCATTTACATGAACTAATCTATACACTAACCTACACTTGTATTATATTGTGTTTACATGCTAATCTATCTTGGAAATGCAATTATTTGATCTACACACTAATATATATACTTTAATTGCGATACCTTGATCTATTCGCTAATCTAGTGTAGCATAATGATTAGCCACTTACAGTAACTTTGATCATGTTATACTAGTATAATTAGCTTGTGTTTATCGACTTTAATCATCATCATCACCAAATATGATCATTCATCATTATCAATCATCATCACCTTGATCACCATAAATCATCAATTCATCATCAACAATTACAAGCCAATATACACATAGAAAATCTAAAGAATAATAATGTTACATAGTAACATTACAAGTAATCATATATATTAATGTGGATTCCAGTATTGCTAGATGTAATTATAATCAACATACAAAGAAGAAATTATCATTCATTTGAAAAGAAAGAAGGTTAAATTGAAAAGTCGAAATCGAAATTTTGATTATCAACCAAATGTTCAACCTTTAAATACAATAATTTCACAATAAACTATGCAACTTTCAACCGCGCTTTTGTAGACAAGTATAGACACGTCTCTTAAATCTTGATGGTATAGCTAGTTATGACAATTAAGTTCAACCGAAATGGTAACAAGTACAATTAAGGGCAAATTACCCAATGTGGCAAAGCACCCGATCCGGAACATGGCATGAAGTCCAAAAGGGATGCATATGTCATAACCGATATCGATTTTCATCGAGTTGGTGTGGTTTCATATACGAAACTGAAATTAACCATATCCGAACTGGAAATAATCGTTTGAACCGATAGTACGTAATAGGTAAAAGTCAATTGTTTCAAACCGAAATTGTATGGGTCAAACCAAAAGACAACTGTATCGAACCGAACCGAAATATGAACTAAGCGCATTGGTTTGAATCCGAAACCGAAAAAATTTAAACTGAATCAATTTAGTTGAGGAAAAAGAGCTGAAATAAACGAATTGAAGTCAACCAAACTGTTTGGTTCAAACCGGAAATCGAACCGTTTAACCGATTGACACCTCTCCTCTTAACCCTTTGAACTGGAAAATCGCTCGTACATGTACATCATGTGGTAAAAATACTAGATTCTAATTCTATATTAGACGGTTGTTTGTCTCCCTTGATTAATCATGTCGGGTTAACTAAATGGGATCCCTAAGATTCCTTTAGTATGTGGGATGCTAAATTTAGGTATCATGTATGGATCTAAATGGTTAAAACCGATATTGTATTATTTGTCACGTGTTTAGTTGACAAAATTATAATATGTAAACTCATACCTCAAATCCTTATGGTATGGGATTTTGGTAATTTGGGAGCAAGATGGTTATGGCTCATACCATTACAAACCCTTTAGGCATCATTAAATAGAAATGGTAATAGAGAAGTGTAAAAGAAAAACCATGAAAGATTATCATCAAAGATAGACAATTGTTTGAGTTTTATGTGTCGGATCCTAGGCCGATACGCATCCTGTAATTCTAATGTAAGTGATTCTTTCAAAGTAAAATTGCAAAAGGATTGTGGGATAATACGCAAAGAAGTAATTTTGTGAATTTACTAACTCCACTTCTTTTTATCTTTATGATTGGAGATAATGTTGGGCCCATAATTTTCACTATTAGCGGCAAGAATATTATTTCAAATTATAAGTTAAGAGGTATAAGTTATAATGCGAAGTTGTTGCCGTAGAAAGCGGACCCAAGTTCTATTTGTTGAGAGAAGGAAGGGAGTAGTTGCAAAGGAAGCTGATGTGGCCTATTTTCTAGGGAGTTTGGCAACAACTTTGAAGGATATTCCTTAGCCTATATATATTTGAGTCTTGTAACTTAATTAAGGACGTGAGCTATTACTGAATACTAGCCTACACTTAGCTTTCTCTCTCTCTTTTTCATTCTCCATTAAACATACTAAAAGCTCCTATATTGGTGATTAAATTCACATACTTGTATTGACGGCGACGTTACAATAGTGGATTGGTGATCGAAGTGTCACCGCGGTTTTTCCCATCGTATGGGTTTTTCGCGTCAACAATTGTTTGTCTTTTTATTCTTTTATTTACGTTCTTGTTGATCATTATTTATTTCGCATTTGTTTAAGTATATTCTTTCTTGTTGTTCTCCAATACCTTTTGCGTCTTGGTACAAAATCGGCATAAACGGATAAATAACTCCATCCAAATACCCCTTTTTAATGTGGCACTAACCCCTTTTATTTAAGAAGATACTTAACTTATCAAATCACATACTATATAATAGACTTTTAAACACATTTCAAATGGTACCCGATATAAAGCAATGAGATAGCAAATTAGTTAAATTAATGTAACATGTGAGAAACTATTTCCTTGATTAGGGTGAGACAACATGCAATTAATGATTACATAGTCAATTAATTTTTTTTTATAATAGTAACTTAATTTCACTTCTAAAGTATCTAAGAATTGATTAACTAATCCATCTAATAAATTATTAACAAGCGTCGTCAACACACACACACTCTTTTTCGTGTCAATTCGACTTATTTAATAAACTTCCTAACAGAAAAGATGGTTATTCAAAAGTTTAAATACATGACCTCGTGTAAGAAAACAAGTGAATTAACCACTTTCTTGCTAATTTTGTCGAAAGAAAATAGTCACTCTTGCGACCTACCCACATGAGAAGGAAATAAGAGAAGAGAGTTAGGGTGGTAACTAGTAAGGGACTTTCTCTTCCAAACACCCATGACCCAGGTTTGTTTCACATCCCTTCCCCAGTCTAAGGGGACATAATCCCTCCTTATATATAAGATAGGATATAAGGGGTGGGGTCCCCTATGTTGTACTAAAAAGAGAAATAAATTATAAAGAGAAAAAATAAAAAATTATATCTCAAGGGTCAACTAATGTAAAAATACCTTCCTCATCGCTTAATTAACTAAATGTATCTTATGATCTAAATGTGGAACCATCAATAATGCAATAATTTCTGTAATTTTCAAGAACCTTTTTCATTGTCATGGAAATTTTACATTCTGTCTTTATAGTTTAAGAAAGACCACCAATCACTAAAAGAATTATCTTAGAACACTCTTTCAACAAACATCAATTTTTACCTTTAGTAGAGTTTTTGACATGGTCAAACTTGAAGGCACTGTTATTTTGAACTAATTAATATAAAATTTGTTGAGCCGATGAATTGAATTTAATGGAGTTAGGCTGAATTGAACTCATACTTGTGGGAGTAAAAAGTAATAAACCGAATGGAATTGAAATTAGTTAAAATGCATTGCAATTAAGTCCAAAAGAACATGGTCCAATGTTACTTGAAAAGTTGTCATTGAACATGACTTAAGTGAAAAGAGTTCTAAATTTAATTTAAATTGTTATGTATTCTATATTGATGTTCCTATTTAGAATATCTCGATCTAGATAAGAAATTTTGACCATAAATTTTCATCAATATGACTATAAATTTTGTCATGTAAGAAAGTAAAATCTTCTTGCATATTTTTTATGTGCATTTTTCAAATACTAATTTTATAAATATTTCTTACTATAATGTGATAAATATTAATAGCCAAATATATGCATTAAAAATTGTGAAAAAGCCAATCGAATTTTTTTGTTCTTCGAACAAGATATAGTTAAGTAATTCCTCCCACTGATAAGAACAAATGAAAATAGATCTTTTGTTTTGTTTGGGGATCATATACCTAACATATTTGTCATTTTGCCTCCTTTTTATGGGAATATTTGTTATTTGCATTCAAACTAACAATAATCTTCATCCGTCCCAAAATATAGTTTCATTTCCATTTTGAGTGTCCCAAAATATAGTTCCCATTTCATATTTAGTTCCACATTTTTCCGTAATTTGTCTAGAAAAACCGTGTCTCATCATTTATTTGCTTCTTGATCGAATTTTGTTTTTTGCTTTGTTTATTTAACCCAAGTGTTACAATTAATCTCTTTCCAATTATTCTCCATTCTCTCTCCTAAAATCATATTTTCCCATACAACATTTATTTAAATAAACAAAAAATCTTTACTATCCCTCTTAAATTCTACTTGCATAAATTACCGTGAAAAAAGAAAAATGAGAACTATATTTTGAGACGGGGTGAGTACTAGTTGAAAATTTAAAATTTTGATTGCATCACTTTGCTTTTGCAATCAGCTTGGCCTTGTCTGATGTAAGGTCTCCATCTTCTATATTTCTGTGCCACATACGTCGGACTTTGAATATTCAATCTTTATTAGAGTGATAGGTTTAGTAAAAGACACAATTTATGATATATTATCCTTACACGAAATATAAGGGATTATCATGAAATACTGCTTAATTGATAGGTAATATAATATATAATAAGTCCTATTTATTTATTTCAGAAAAAATAAAGAAAAAAGTGACTCATAGATCTAATCCTACACTTTAATTCTCAATTGAGGGATTTTTTATTTTTCTATTTAACTCTTTACAAGGTTAATCCTACATCATTACACGGTTAACTTGGCCTTCTCTATTGTATTAAATACAAGGTTAACTCTTTAGGGAGTATTTCCTTTAATATAAATTCTTGGGCGTAACTATTACACCATAATTTGTGGTGTAATAACCCACAAATCACCGATTCTTTTGTATAAAAACTCAAATAACATGAAATAAATGACAAAATGACACGCAATTCACGTCATGGTTATTTGTATAATTCATGTCATTCTTGTTAAAGTCTAAGTCATTATGCACCCAAGATGTCTTCAAAATTTAAAAAATTGGGACAAATATTGTTTTGAAAAAAGAGTGCGTCTTGGGTGTAACATTAGAATTTAGAGGGTATTTAGAAAGGTTAATTTTGTTCAACGATCATGGTTTTGCGAGATTAGAATTAAGTTTATTTCAATTTCATATGTATTTTTTAGTTTATGATTTCTATTATAGATGTCGTATGACTTTATATTAATGAACGAATTTTCACTTAAAAAAATAAAGGAAATATTACTCCTTAGTATTTGTCCCCTTTCGAAGTGATTATAATATGGGATTCCCATATTTCCCTTTACAAGGATCAACTTATTACCTTATAAAAATTACATAGGGTAAATTTGGTCAACAACATACATTATGAGAGATGAGAAATATAGAAAGTAGAATATGACTAGTACAAAATAACCGGAGGATGTCCATAATGGACCGGACCCCTTTCTCTTCCGCTCCTATCCTCAATATTTATAATATTTATAAGTCAAGAATTAAAGAGATTAGATGTGTATTATTACTCTGACTAACATCATTTGAAAAGAACCCCCAATTTCCCTTTTTGATCCTTCTTTCTTCTTTTTGGATTTAATAAAGCACACATTCTGCTGGTGGGGAAGCGTTATGGGAACATGCAGCTAATATTTTCTTGATTGTTATCTGCATTAAAAATTTAAAGTGGTTACTGTTTTAAATTGTTCATAATTTATTAACTAATTAAAATATTCTTATAAATCATTAACGAACAACAATCCCGTTCTTTCTGCGAAATGTGAATGCATGATGTAGTCTTGATTGAAAAACTCGCCAATTTTCTTCTCTTTGTTGATATATATTAAGACTTTGTCAATTTAATTGAGGTTTTTCACAATATAATGTTCGGTGTGTTCCTTCTTATATATAAAAGTTTTCTCATAATCATTTAAAGAATATAATGCAATAGAGAACATGGAGTTCTCGAGAACACCTAGTAATTTGCATACCTAGCTCCTTGGTTATCCCATTATTGTTAAGACCGTCGACTAATAATTTATGCAATCAATATAAACATGAGACAATCTTCGAGCAGCACAGCACATATAACTCTCACAGACGTTCACGGAGCCTGACCCAGTTTTCTCACCGAATTCTTGCAAAAATCTCGCCGGAGGAACCACCGTTGGCGAGTCACATGGGTAAATTTGTAAATACAGTGAGAAATTTTGGAATTCCCGAAACTAGCCTCGATGATCTCGCCATTCAGTGCCCTATTGTATATGATTCTCATTCTCCATGATTCGGTGATTTAAGGAGTGTCCATTATATGGAGCTGATAGAGAAGATTGAATTCAACAAAGAAATTCAGAAGCTTGTTGTTAGGTTTATTGATGTTCATGCCAAAATTAAGAGGCCTAATGTCAGTAAAGACGTCCAGGAGGCAGTTACTAGAAACAAATATGTGATATATGAAGATGTGTTACTAGAGAGAGGTGCTTTTCTGGTAAAGCAAGACATGAGGGCACTTCGTGCCCAAACTGTGGAAAGTGCGAAAGCCAAGCTCTCACTTTGTGCTGTTGATATCAGGGAGGAATTAGGGGTCGAACAACGACTTCTTCTCGGGTTTTTTCGGCGAGTAATGATGGTAACAGCATGACTTCGTATCGACGAGGGAGGTCGGTGTCGAGGCGTGGGTCAAAGGTTGGTGAAGTAAGGAGTAACAATTTTGGTGATATCAAACAAACTTAAATGACATGAAACAGATTAGAAATGGTATGACATATAGATCATAAATGATGTGAAAATAATTACATCAAAATAGAACTCAAATGATATGAAATAAATTACATTAGATTTATGTCATTATTTGTGTAGTTTTGTTAATCCACGCCATTATTATTCATTATGTGTTATTATGTACGTGAGATTTTGTTACACTATAAGTTATAGTGTAACATTTTTTTTTTTTTTATCAGGAAAGAAAGCTAGGAGATGTCTACACAAGAGACACCCCCTAAAACATCCCGAATGATGGATATAGGATACAACATACAATCATCAAAATAAAAGAGAAGAAGAAAATGGAGTACAAAGGAACACTCGTGGAAGCTCCGCCGCGGCTAACACCGTCACCCCAGGCCCAATCGAATGAAACCCGTCATGGGGGGGCAAGACAAATACCACAAAAAATGAAAAAGCTCCAAATCCTTCACAACAGGACCATCGAACCTTGAAACTACACGAACAACAACCTTCAATTGAGGAAGAGGAGCATCCCTCGACCCGAACCGAGCCGAAATGGGCGAAAAAGGAAACAACCCCACAACCCCAAAAGAAAGCAAGCCTCGACTTGGATCCCCAGCAAGAGCAATCAAACCACCACCCAAGTCGCAAAACCAGAAGCTGAAACCATCTCGAGCCAAACGCCGGCGACGAGAACACTCACGAACCACCGCGAAGGAAATGAAATCGCACCGCAAGCAACCATTCCCAAATTGACTGATTTTAGAAAATGGCGAAATTTAATCAAGAGGACAAGAGAAATTAGACTAGAAGACAAGCTAAGCCATAACAATGGCTAGAACTAGGAGGAAGAGAAGAGGGAGGAGGCTAGAGATTCAATTTCTTAAGAAATTGATTTGGGGGCTAGGGTTTTTAGGGTTTACTTATTAGGGAAGCTAAGGGGTTTTCTAGAGAGAAGCGCGGGCCCTCTCTCTATAAAACTTTTAACTATATTTGATATATATGCTGCCCGCAGTTATAGTGTAACATGCTAACATATTACACCCAATATGCACTACATTACTTGACCAATCATACAAGATAAAAGTCAGAGCTCAAAGATGAGCAAAAACATCATTAATATTTAATCATCAAGTTGAAATCACACTGGCATATTGGCATTCATGCTTAACCCCAATAGTCTTTGTTACTCTGATACGACGATACCCATGTTCCGCAGCCGCAATTCAACCCATAGCAACAACTTATAAAATGATTATGTGTGTGTACGACAATAACTTTTGAAGTAGTTGTTAGTATTTAGACTACTTAGTTAAAACTCTAATAATGGTGAAAGTAGTGTTTGAAATAGATTTTGGTGTTTGAATTTGAATTGAATTAGTGTTTTGAAAAAGTTATACATATTAGTTTTTGGGTAGAGGTAACTTTTAAACATTAAATATAGTTTATTTTTGTTATTTTTTCTAAACTAAGAGTTATTCTTACCAAACACTGTTTATCATAAAACAATTTGCACAGTCGAACTCTAATATCTAATATCTGATAGCTAACAACTATACAACAACTAACAGCTACTGATACAATTAACAGCTACCGCAACATCTACTTTTACAGAACACACCCTAGATCATTAATTGTGTAAGAACATGCAAATATTTCCACTAATAGTAATAAGGGATTTCCTAAGAGTAATTATATTTCATATTAATTAATAACTTTTTTAAAAGCAAATAAATGATGAATGTTTCCAAAAATAATTAACGTGAATATAATTAAATTAATACCTTTACTTAGGGGGCGTTTGGTTCATATAGTGGTATGAGTTTGGAATCAGGAATGAAACCAAGGCGGTATAGGTTTGGAACTTGATACCTAATACCATGTGTTTGGTTTTATTTGGGAATGAAATTTTTTCTTCTATTTAATACCTAGAGGTATTGATATGAGCCATACCTACCTCCCCCCTTGGGTTTCTAAACCCCATACCTCACGGGTTTGAGGTATTGGTTTTAAAACTTATTATTTTTGTATATACAAAAGAATATGGTCAAAGATTTTAACCAAAATAGTATATTATGGGCGGAGGGTATTTGTTAAACAAACACTAGGTATGGGTTTTGCTCATTCTAAACCCATACCTCATACCAAAATCATATGAACCAAACGCCCAAGGGTTTACTATGCCTAAATAATCAAATACAATCTTTTGGGGGGTTTGCATTTAATTTGGCAACAAACTATCGAAAACCTTATATACTTATAGTTTAACATGTATTTAAGGGAATGTGTCGACCAGAACAAACTATCAGAAATCACTTATACTTATAAGTATGTTCATCATTAGAGGGTTACTTAGTTTTTTATTTATTATTTTTCATTATTTATTTTGGTGTTAATGAGCGATTAATAAGTGCGGTGATGTAGACGGAATATGGGACTCGATCTCAAGTTTTGGCACCACCTGTACAAGACTTTACCATCTAAGCTAGACGATATCGACTTATTTTTTCATTATCTTTTCAAGAAAAATCAATGCAAATATGCCAAGTCTCCAAATACTAATTTATAGATTAGTTTGGTGGCAAACATCCTGTATTGTTGATGGCGCAAATTACATTCCATAAAGGAGTCCACAGCCTGCACCTCGTGGACATGTTTGGAAAGTTGGAGCTTTCTGTAATTAATGTCAAGAGCCTTTATCTTTATGCATGAATTCTGAAACACAATCAAACATCCCATGCAACTTATGCTCCCTTAATATTTTTTCCTCAATTTATATTTTCTAATTTCATCCAGAATTAATTCATTTATTAATTTTAAGATAATCACATTGCCCTTTTTTTTGTCACGTTAATTTCATTTTGATCTTCAACCCCAAAAATCAAGATGTTCAAATGTTCAATCTTTAACACGATTTGGACAAAAACAAAACCGTGGGACAAAAAAGAGGAAGAAGTTTTCAAGCTATATTGTCTGCTTCTCACCACAAACTGCAAGAGTTCTCACTAGGTGAAGTAGTGGTAGGGAAGGGAATGGGTAGGCTACGATAGAAGAGAGATAGGGAAGGTATGGGACTATCTCTTAATTAGAAAAAAGACTAGATTAAATAACATGGGGCTCTTATTACTTGCTTAACTAATTAATCCATGTCATCACATAATTTTTGAAAGGTCATGTCATTCTAGGGATTATTTTGAAGCACCTCAAATTAGAATTATTATTAATCAGCAAAATCGACTTTAGTTAAGATCACTAGCGTATCTTTAAACATTGGTAGTAGCTCTTTTAAGTGAAATCAGAATTCCTTATGAAGCTCACTGCTTTGGGCCCAAGAAGCGAGTAGAATGAGAGCTCACTGCCTGAGTTAAAGACTTATCTAGAAAAATAGTACATCCTATCGGTGTTACAAAAGAAGTTTACTTGAAACTCTTTTTTTTTTTAAATTAGAAGTACAAAAGAACATTTCATAGATAATAACGCATTCTAGATTTAATTGATGATAAGAACTTTGAGTATCACACAATTTCTCATAGTATTTTTTTGAAGTGTAAGGTTACGTAATGGACTACGAAATAAGTGAGGATAATCTTGGAATAGGGCTTACAACACATGATTACCATGTTGACCAAGTTTTTTCTTTGAGATTGTCAGATCTTTCAGATCAATAAACAATAAATCTAGTATATATGTAGATTCATGATATTTTTCTATAAATAAAAAAATTTGATTATAATGATAAAAAACATGAAGGGAAATTGGCAAAATAGATTTTATGGAAAATTGGATGTAATAAGGTATCATGGATCTGGATGATAAACTACGTTCATACTACTTTGTTATAGCACCCAGAAAAAAAAAACAGGTATTCATAATCTCAATATATTTAATCATCCTCTTACCCTAACAACTATTAACAAGGTAAATCATTCAAATAAAATAATTTATACAAAAATTATAACCATGGTAAAAATTTACTTATAGGTATTCATATTAATTTTGTTGAGATCCATAGACCATAATCATGTTATGGTGTAGTGAAGTGAGGTTTTGCCAAAATTGAGTGAAAAAACCGTTTTTAACTCACTCTCCCTGAATCTAATTCTGAGTTCTGACCAACCGCAAATTTCTTTTCTTTACTGCCCCAACAGTGTAAGAAGTAAGAACTAAGAAGGTGTAGTGAAGTGAACTCTCTCTTTCTCTCTCCTAAAAATGGTCGTGTGTGTATGACTGTATAATGTGACCTGCTAATCTCCAATTTCAAAACCCCACTTTCTCTCTCTTACCCAGTCACACACTCTCTAGGAAGAAAACTGCTTTCCAATTCCAGCCCTCTTTTTGATTTTTTTGAAGAACCCTTCTTTTTTTTTTTTCTCATTTTTGAATCAAATATCAAATCATCCAAGAACAAAAATACAATTTGTCAAAACAAAAAGAAAACATCTTTGAAAAAAACTGTAAAATCCCATCAGTTATAAGATCGTGGGTCATTTTTTTGTTTGTCTTTTTGTTTTTAAATTTTTCCCCACTACCCAGAAACTGAAATTTCCCCTTACCCATTTCTTCTTTCTTTCTCAGATCGAGTTGGTTCATGGCACTTTAATTCTCAGGTGATCAAAATGTAAACTTTATTAAATTTTCATTTTTTATATTTTTTTGGGTGTTTTTTAGTTCCATTTTTCACTTTGTTAGAGGTAGACTTTTGTTGGTTTCTGGGTTTTTTTTATAAGTTGGATTTAAGTTAGTTTTCTGGGTTTGGGGATCTAGTTGTTGATTTTTGCATCATGGGTTTTTGAGATTTGAAGTGGAATTGTTTGTGGGTCAATATGACCTAATTTGCTGTGAGTTTTGTTTACTTGTTTAGTGAAGTTAGTGAATTTTTTTTTACCTATGTAGAAAAAACTTTTGTTGAAATCATGTGACCCAAGAAGTGATTTGGGGTTGATTTTACCTTTTACTACTTGATTAAGTGTTCTGGAGTTCTGATTGATAGTTTTGTGGGTTTGTAGTTCTTGTTACCTTTTTCTACTGTTTTGGGTAGAATTAGTGTGTTGAAGTTCTTTTAGTTCGTCAGTAATTGAAATTTCTTATGAAGATGATTTCTTTTTTTTATTGATCCATTTTGCTTGCACATATTTTATCCTGAATTGTGAAACTGCTTCTTTAGATTGGTTTACTTGTTGAAAGATGAATATGTCATTTCTTGAAAGGGAAGTTCTGGATTATAGTTTTGGTTCAGAGTAGCATAATGTTGATGGGGTCTTTATCAATGGAAGGCATTAAATGGAGAAACCTTTTAGATTTTATTGTCATTGTAGTTCGTTGCAATGTATTTGGCTGAACGAAATGGTGGTTTAGAGTTGAAAAGTTGTGATTTGTGGTGAGTGAGGGGACATATTAGGTGCACAAACATTGCACTAAAGTCTTATCAAAAGAGAGGCTTTTAAATGCAGAAAATACTAATAGCCTTATTAGTACAACGGGGTAGGGATAATCTTTCCATCGCGTCAAGGCTGGCCTTCGAACTTATCATTAGTGGTGGAAGTCCACATTATAACTTCGAACTACTGATAGCCTAGTTTTTAAACTGGCTCAATTGATTGTTGCTCACTGTAGAATATCACAAGAGTACTTGGTTTTGTTGTCTTCAGCAATATTAATACTCATATATTGCTTAGAACTAACAGAGTTCTTTATCAATGTGCAGTTGATGATGGATGCTGACACTGATATACTTAGCACACACCATGGCTTGGGGGAAAATGACATTGCATCTGAGGTGAATGGGACCCTTGACAGCACTATGACAAGTGTAGGTCCTGATGCTAGTCAAGAAAGTGTTGGTGAGTTGAATAGCCATACAATGGTTAATCCTCTCACTGAAGAAGTGGAACAGCTTACTGATGTGCATGTGGAGAACAATGGTTCCCTAGCTCCTGAGGTACATTGCTTCAATCGAGATTGTTTGGATGAGTATTACTAAGTTAGCTTTGCTTCTTATATTTGATCTATTGGTTTGTAGGAAGTGAAAACAACAGAAGCTACAGCTGGGAAGAAGCCCAAGCCACAAAACAATCAAGGCAGGGGAAAAAATGAGAAGCCTTCAAACGCGAAAAACGCTGTGGTGATGTCAAATAAGAAGAACAATAGTAATACAGCAGTGAAGGCAACTTCTAATGGTACTTTGCCTGCCATTACACGGCCAAAGCAGCAGGTTAAATCTTTTAATGATCGTCATGCTACTAGTAGTAATTCGAGCAAGACCACTGTACCTGTATCTATGGCGAGTAATGCTCAAAAAGCTAAGGTGGATACTGTTCAGTTCAAAATTCGTTGTGTACCATCCAATATATGGGCTCCTTTCCTGATTAGGATATCCGTTCATTTCCTGTATTTTTTTAGTGATTTGCAGTCTCCTATTGGCTAATGGATTGTCATGCTTATGTTACAGCAGCCGCTGAAGTCTGAAATGAAGTCTGGCTCTGATAACGTTGTGCAGTGTGAAAATGCCATGTAGGTTTAACTGCTATGATATTTTCTTTTCTTCCCTTGAACATGCTTTTTTATGAAGTCTCTGAGCATTGAGAACATGTGATCACTAATACTGGCTGCTTTTTATATAATCTTTGTTTATCAGAAATTTGAGGTTGTAGATGATTAAGCTCAGAACAGGTTTTCTTTGCACTTTATTAACTCAGTACTGTTTGAATGCAGGGAAAAGCCCAAGTTGAAACCCCTGAGTAAAGAACCTCCATCTACTACTGAAGGAGATGAAGAATCTGTTGAGTATCCTTTGTAATGTTGATCTGATTGTCTTTCTCCTGCTTTCTTCCTCACTCTAATTTGGTGACGGTTAAGGGACATAATTGAACCGAAGTTGATAATTTATTTAATTGCTTATAGTCAGTCTCTGAGTTGATATGTGAGATTATCCTTAAGTACTTTGCAGAAGCCCCTCTGCAGCAGATGGCAAGCCCAATAGAGAGGGTAAGCTCCCATCGTATGGTTTCAGCTTTAGGTGTCATGAACGAGCTGAGAAGAGAAGAGAGGTCAGTGTTTTCTCTTCGTTCTCTTTCGGGATTTATTCCTTGCGTTGACTATGTTTATCAAGTAACCTGGATCTTGTCCTCTACTCCTCTTCCTGCTGTTCGACAGTTTTATACCAAACTCGAGGAAAAAATACATGCACAAGAATTAGAGAAAAATAACCTGCAAGCAAAGTCCAAGGTGTTCTATTTACTTATGCTTTTATTTTTGCTCTTTTAAGGAGGACCAAAATTTGTGAATAGTTGTTACAATTTCATGAGGAGTTGTGTTTTTTGCAGGAATCTCAAGAGGCTGAGATTAAGAGGCTTCGGAAAAAGTTAACTTTTAAAGCATCACCAATGCCTAGTTTCTACCAGGAACCTACACCTAAAGTTGAACTTAAGAAGGTAAACTTTTTTCTTGTAATTGTTGGCGAACTCTATTGGACTATTGATGGCTACCAAAAGTCTGATAATTGCTTCTCGCTTCTTTTGTTTAGATTAAAAGCTGGATCCTGTATTTATGTTCATTTTCTCTGTAGAGAAGTTTTCTGCAATGATCTAACTCATCTAAGTAGTTTAGAATTTCAAGTTTTGTTACAGCTTCTGTTGTCTTCTACACAAGTCAGCTTATCCATGTTTATACTCGGTGCATTTGAAGTCTTCATTGTCAAGCCATGCGTTACCAGCCTACCACCACCTCTGTGATCGTATTGTTCATCTGGAGGAAGTTCTGTGTTTAATTGGATTTTTGAGTCTCCATTCTTTGCAGGACCAGAATGGATATGCTATTCCCTGTTTAACTTAATGTGCTTCTTGGTGGGCCTCCTGGCCCCCACATTTGGCCCAAAAAGACGAGGGAAACTTTTTCTCTTAGGTCATAAATCCTTCCAGTTTTCTCTTGATCTGTAATTCATTGTAGTGTTAGGCTGATTGATTTAATTGCATTTGATTGATTTGGGTGTAAAGTAGGTACTCCCTCAATTTTAATATAATAGGCACATCAACTTTTGCAATCATCTTTTTCTGGCATAATATTTTTACAAAAACCATGAAGATAAACTTAAGATAGTAACTTCTGCACATTATAATTTGCTGCTCATACTGACAACTTATTGCTCTAAGTTCGCAGATTTTTAACCACCAAAGTCAGATGTGATTTTTCTTCTGGGACAATGAGGGTAGCATGGTAAGAAACTAGTATTATTAGAGGACCTAGGCTAATATATAGACTGAGCCAGACTGCTTTTACAACTTAAAGATTTCCAGAGAAAAAGGATAACAGAAAATGAAATAAGAGCAGAGAGTTAGATTTTGTGCTAGCTAGTTTCTGATTTGCATGCCATTCCTTTTATGATGTTTTTTATTTTGGTTTTTTAGATGGGGTGCTGCAAAGGATATAATACAGAAATTTAGGACAAGTTATAGATTCTTGGATCTTTGGTTGAACATTTTGCTTTCTTTGTAAGGCCTTTAGGATGGTATACTGAAGACTTGTAAACATTACCCTAATACCTCTGAAGAGTTCTCTGTTGTGGGCGAGGTGCAAGAGAGCTGGATTTATGTAATGTTATGTGTTTAAGTTTCCATTGCCTCTTCTCGTGCCCATAAAAAAAGTGGGGAAAATACCTTGGATTTCTGCCAAGACATGCACTTCTCTTCCTTTTGTCCTGCAGGAAACATGCTTATTGTGTCAGCCAGCTTTGCTGAGAGCATTATTTCTTTTCTCGCAGCACATGTATTTTTAGCTTAGCTGTTTTGTTCCCTTCCTTTTTTTAGCTGGTTAGCTCATTGCTTGCGTTATTATATTTGGAATGTCAAAAGTGCTTCTACAAAAAATTTCTCCTTGATTCAGATACCAACTACACGTCCCAGATCCCCCAAGCTCGGTAGGAAGAAGAACTCATCTTCAGTGGAAGCTGAAGATGGTGACCAAAGCTATCGGCTAGGAAGACTAAGTCTGGATGAGAAGGCGGTATTACAAACCAACCCTAGCAAAGAACCTTCACCTGTCCAGTCTAAGCGACCTCAGAGGAAGTCCCTTCCTAGATTGCCTTCTGAGAAGACACGCTTGTCGAAAAATGCTAAAATGCAGGATCACACAATTAATGGGTCTCCACCTATAGCGCGTGTTGATGAGGAAATTCCTGTCTCTAGCTCAGAATCTGCACCTATAGCCCGTGTTGAAGAGGAAGTATCTCTCTCTAACCCGGGTTCTGCACCTATCGCTCATGCCGAGGAGGAAGTTTCACCGTCTGAACCGGGTGAAACTCGAATTGGAGTTGAGAATGGGCCTATTGTCGAGGATCAAGTCAAGCTCCCAGTCGAGCCTGAACTTGTAATACAGCATTGAAAAGAAAGCTCGGTTGCACTTGGACTCGGTCGCCTCCACGAAGTGTTGGCTTAGCAGAAGATGAATATGAATGAAGTCATGAAGCAGTTTGTCCATAGTTTGGTGAGGTTTGGTTGTTCTTGCTTTTAGACTTACCAGTCTGGTCGCTTAATCGTCTGCATTTGCACTTTCTCTGGATTGTCGGATCACTGCATTTCGAGTTGTTTATTCTTAAGAATTTATTACTCTACAAAGTACTCTTTTTAGTGGTCTGCCATTGAACTGTGGTTGTGGGTAAATTTTGAGATTCTCTCGTACACCAGTTGTAGTTTATAATACATATAATTAGCTTATGGGTCTATGGGGGGGACTGGAATTGATCAAGTTGGTGTAGTTTGCATTTGGAACAATGTTTTGTTATTTAATATGTTTATTCTTGCAACACATCTTTGTGATAAGTCATTATGGATTTGAGTTTAAGCTTCTTTGTTGGAGGTCTTTTGTGCTGCTGACTCTGCTATTTGTCTTCGTCTTTTTCTTCAGCATCCCACAGAAATCTTGCATAGGCTGCAAGAATGTAACTGCATTGACATTAGTGCAAAACTATGTTAGGATCATTACTAGGATACATGTGTTTCTTTCATCTAAGAAGGACAATAAACCTATGTTAAACTCTTCAATTGACCTCAAGTTTCAATGTCAAAATCTGACTCGAGTAAGCTCGCCTCGCATCATAAGCACCCCTACCTGGTATGAATATTTGGCACATCATTTTGGACCAAGATCATGTGGTAGAAAGTTTTTATAAAAGTCGAGTTTGACACTTAAACATGAGTGAACGAGTTCAAGTAACATAGCTGAAAACTGAAAACTATACTGATTTACATATTGAATTATCTCCCTTTCCATTGGCTCTTTCACACTATACCTGTCATCAGGATGAGAAAGAACAGCTTGATGAAAGTAACCCTCAGCTCGTTTGGCGTCCTTGTTGATTTGCCATACTAGTTCCCCGTAAAGGGAGAGTACATTACCATCTTCAGCTTTCGTCAAAATTGCTCGTGCACAGTACTCTTCGGCTTTGGCGAAATCACCTCTAACCTGACACAAAAAACATATGAAAGTTCACTACTGTGTTATCATTCACAGTACTCTTCGGCTTTGGCGAAATCACCTCTAACCTAACCAAAAAAATGAAACGAAGTACGCTTTTCTGTTATCGTTCTCATATTCATAGCATTTTCTTACCTCTTTCAGATATCGAGCATAGTTTCCCAGAAGCAGGGCGTTTCCAGGATTGTGTTTGATCATTTTCTGGTAATACTGATCTGTGCTTTCATCAGGGTCACCTCTTAGCATACATAATCTTACCACTTTGCTTCTTGATGAATTCATATTGATAGTTTGGGAAGGAAATTGTGATGAAAGGGAAACTAAGATGGATTGCGTTGCTAGATTATGGGCTGAGATGATTCCATGAATCATTTTTCTGTAATGAAAAAGCTTGATTTGTTTGATTCTGAAAGATAAGAGAGAAAGAAAGAGTGAATATCAACTGAAATTTGGTCTGCTAAACAAGTTTAGCATCTGCTTCCACCCCCCACTTAGTCCATATGGAATCAAATGTATATTAGTAAAAAATAACAACACTTTAAAAAAATTATTAGTTACATACTTTTTTTTATCATCAATACTAATATATTAAAAGGCGTTCCAAACAAGGAATGGGGTCATGCGGCGCTCTCGCTTCCGGTGTTTTACTCCATGTAATCCATTTACAATACAAAAAATTAGTAAGTGCATTTCATAAGATTTGATCCCATGATCTCAAGCTTATATACTAAAGTATTAAGCACTAAACCAAATGATATTTGGTATTATCATTTTAAAGTAAAATATTAATAAATGAAAAATAAAAATACCGGGGGCGTACCGGGGCGTAGCTCGGACCTAATAAGTAGTTAATCTCTTATTAGCTGATTTTACCAAACGTATTTTTAGTAGTCTATTAGCTTTTTACCTCTTTTTCTCTCTTTACCTTTTTAGTTTTGAATATATAGATTTTCTAACTACTGAATTTATTTACAGCTTTTGCCTTTTTGTAACTTTTGCTTCAATGACTTTTTGTTTAGCTAATTAATAGTCTCACCATTTTCTTTTACCAAATTTGGCATTTGCCATTATAAATAAACTCAACAAATTTTGAACTTTTTGAAACTGTAAGTTAGCCCTAGATATTATAACTGGGCTGTTGTCAATACAATTCATCTTAATGGTGAAATCTATCCCAAAATATTTTAATTTTTTCCATGAATAATGTCAAAAAAGGTATTAATTCCTCCTATACGCTGAACTTGAAATTAATTCCATGGGTACCGTCCACGTAGGACAGCACGTGAGATTTTTTTTTTATTTTTGTTTGGGCAAAGCAAACCGCTACTCGGAGTACCGGTTAACATTAAGTTAAGCCGCTATTGGAGGTAGCGGTTTATTATGGAACATAACAAACGCAAGAAAGAAGGGGGAAAAGCGCGCCACGTAGGCTGTGCATCGAGCGCACAAATCCTGCGTGGGGCACAGCCAGCGTGCGCTCCGCGCAGCCAGAATGCGTGCAGCGCATACTAGCTGTGCGCCACGCAGGATTCGTGCGCTCGACGCACAGCCTACGTGACACGCTTTTTCCCCCCTTCTTTCTTGCGTCTGTTATGTTCCGTAATAAACCGCTACTCTGAGTAGCGGTTTATATGCATGCCCTATGGGACACAATACAACCGCTATTTGAAGTAGGGGTCAACTTCACATTATTGGTATTAACCGCTACTTGGAGTAACGGTTTTGTTAAAAAACCAAAATTCTGGCGTGCTATCCTACGTAGACGGTATCCATGAAATTAATTTGAAGTTCGGCGCATAGAAGAAATTAATACTCCTTTTTACATTATTCATGGGCCAAATGAAATTGAAAGTTGGCTCTTGATAGTCCAACTACACCATGTGTTTGAGGATAGGGAAGACTAGTAACTACACTTAGATCATACCTTGACCTTTTTTTTAAGAAATAAGGGATGGGTGATAGGAGTATTATACTATTATTGAATAAAGCTCATTGACTCTTATAATCATCTTTTAAAGGACCTAAAATCTCGATACAAATATAGGACACTTCTATACTAATGGTATCACTTTGATCTCCTCCTGCCTAATTATATATTATCTTTCTCTTATTAGTCTATTTATCTTTTTATTTTATTGACTTAATTACAAAAAAAAATCCATGTTTAGTTGAGACATAAGGAGACTTGTAATAGTAATTACGGTTTTTATTATGAAGCTATAAGAGTTCCTCCACTATTTTGACATACTATCTACCCTGATTTATTAGTTGCGACACTTTAATCTAGTAACTAATGTTTGTTTCCTATACAACAAACAACCAAATTGGTGAAAAATATGGTATTAGTTACAACTCTTAAAGGATAACCTATTTGTCTTATGTAAATGAACAATATTGTCAAGAGAATAACCTTGCAAATGTGTTGGGGGGATTGTGCCGCATTAAAAAGATTATAGTTGTTGGAGCTTGGCTCTTCCATTTCGGCTCCGTTTGGTAGGGCATAAAACGTTTTCCTGGAAAACTGCTTTCCTCTATTTTCAATTTTACATTATTTGGTTTGCAAGGGAGTGTAAAACCATTTTCTCTAGGAGTAAAATTGCTCTTCCAATGATGGAAATGTAGAAGATATATATACCTAGTATATCTATGTATATCTTAGTCAATATTGTAGCTAATGTAATCCCTAATATTATTCCTTATATTAGGTAATTTGTCAATGCATATCCCTAATTGTTAGTCAAAGAATATCTTTAATTCCTAGGATTAAGCTACGATTAGTTGTTAGATATTATTCTCTTTAGCCTTGTGCAGGTTGTATAAATACCAATCTCAATTAATGGAAATGATAAGCCTTCTCATTAACTCTTCATGGTATCATGAGCCTTGATCTTTTTCCGCTTCCGCAATCCCACCTCCCTCTCCACGCCTCTCCTTCCTCTATTTCATCTTTTGCTTTTTCCATGGCTACACCATATATCATGCTTGCTGATATATACAACAAGCAATGGTGCCCTAACTGTTTGTCCCTCGCCATGCTTACTCCTATTCTTTAATGGCTACACTGCACACCCTACCCTATTTCAATGGTTGGACGACATTTTCACCATCCTCCAATGGTGACAAGGCAACCCTCTATTCTAGACAACACCTCCATTCTCTAAAACTGAGAAAGCTTCACCAACAAAAATCCAACTTAACTTCTTCGGCACCCCCTACCACAAGCATTGCCGAACATGAAACTTCTTTCTTCGAACTTCTATGAAAAAAAAAATATCACCATTTTATCATGGTATCCTCCTCTCCTTCGATTGTGAAAATTGAAAATATGAAACCTCCCACTGCAATGTCAAATATGGATTCTTCTATGCAGCCATGCAAATACTCTCCTCCTTATCACCCTTTTTCTTTTCCCCCCTAAAACTCCAGGATAAGAAATATAGCATATGTGATCTTCTTTCCCTCCACTCTCACGTACCGTACTAAACTTGGTGGCTTCTCACCCAACAAGCCAAAACCAACCACATCATCATCATCATCATCATCATCTCCTTGTGTATTGATCCATTTTTTTTCCTCGCTTCCGTTACTACCATGGCTACACCATCAAACCCTTTTGCCGACAAATGATGGTGACCATATCAAACTTCCTTCTCAGAAAGCTTCAAACCAAAATCACACTTCCGCTCAACTCTTTTGGCACTCCGTATTTCATATACCAAGAGATGCCAATTATCATTTTTTTTCTCTCCAAACCCTTTATGGAGAAACAATCCCTTTTCAGCACCTCGTAGTTTGTTTACCACGTGTTGCCAAACATAAATTTCCTTCTCCAAAACCATCCTGGAGAACCATAAAATTTTCTTTTAAATAATCGTCACCATCATTCCATTTTTCTATCTCTCCTCTAATGGTGGTGAAGGAACCCATATATTTTCTCCCATACAATAAAATATTTCTCTTTCCCGTCAATGGCAAGTTGGCAAGCAGTTAGCCCTCGACAAGAGCACGCTCTACTCGTCATGTTTATTGTCGCTCAAACTCGCAATGGAACTTCGACACTTCTCCAATGGTGCAACCCACATCTTCCATGTTCGCTACCTCCTATACGGCGCTACTTTTGTTCAAGACTGGTCTCTCGTCCCGGTCGTCCGTTTTGCGGGGGCGTGTAGAAGATATATATACCTAGTATATCTATGTATATCTTAGTCAATATTGTAGTTAATGTAATCCCTAATATTATTCCTTATATTAGGTAAGTTGTCAATGCATATCCCTAATTGTTAGTCAAAGAATATCTTTAATTCCTAGGATTAAGTTACGGTTAGTTGTTAGATATTATTCTCTTTAGCCTTGTGTAGGTTGTATAAATACCAATCTCAATTAATGGAAATGATAAGCCTTCTCATTAACTCTTCAGGAAAACCATTTTCCCTTCAAAATGAAGGGAAAACTATTTTCCTTTATTTTTTTTATCTCTCCTTTACACTCCTCTCCCTACCTCCTTACTTTCTTTTTCATTTTCCTTTCTTTTCATCATTTTTCTTACATGGAACCAAACAACGGAAAACTAATTTTGGAATTGTGTTTTCCATTGTAAATTGTTTTCCATGAAAATCATTTTATACTGAAAATGTTTTACACCCAACCAAACGGAGCTTTCATTTGTCGAGCTTGGTTCAACAAGGCTTTTTGAGTTTGCGCATGAGCTCAAACAAGAAGTAAATGAGCTTGGTTTAATAAACAAGGTTTGCAACTTCAAATGCTAATTAAAGATTGAAGCAATGTAACTAATTAACTACCAAAACCAAATGATAGCAGCCAAGAGTTCATTTGAAGCAATTCTATTTAAAATATATATGCGAAAATATTTGATGTCTTCAAACTAAAAAGAAAGCAATAGTGGTAACTTAGGTTATGTTTAGTTCACCTGAAATTTTCTGATCTGAACTTATCTTATCTGATCTGATCTGATCTGAACTTATTTTTTCTGATCTGATCTGATCTGATCTGAACTTATCTTTTAAAAAACATATTATTACTAATATTATTATTACTTTGTATTTCATTACTAGTATTACTATTACTATCATTTTATTACTATGCACAACTTTCAATAATAATAATAATAATAATAATAATAATAATAATAATAATAGTTATTATTATTATTATTATTATTATTATTATTATTATTATTATTATTATTATTATTATAGCATAATTAGTTTTTTTTTTGAAAAAGAACACATTAGTATATGAACATACAATTAAAAATAAAAGACTAAGGACTCTTGGGTCCAATGGTATGACTTCTTACCTCCCACATGGGAGACCAAGGTTCAAATCTTGGTGGAAGCATATATTTCAATATTGTTGTGGGTGGGGGAGGGGGGTTGGGGATTGTTGGGTCTTTAGGTGAGTGACCCTGTGCGAGGGCAGCCCAAAGAAAATTCATCTTACCACGGTATTCCCGAAAGGGGTCCAAATAAATTAAAAATAAAAGAACACTCATGTTCAAGGTCCGTTAATAATAAGAATTTAGGTAGTAATGAAAAGAACATATAATGATAATAAAAAAGAACATATACTGAAAGAGCATACAAGATCTATTTAAAGAACACATTTTAAAAATAAAAGATAGATGTTATTTTTATATTGATGACATGTTTGGATTTAACTAACAACATATATGTATCTTTAGGTCGAAGACGAATTTGATTTAGCCTTGTTTAATTGTATCTTGTTTTTCTTTAATACCTATTGTAGATGTCGTTTGGCCTTCAATTAATGAATTTTCTCTTTTTTTCAAAAAAAAAAACTAACAACATGTTCTTTGTTATATCAATAAATTATTATTTTTTATTATATATAAACCTATAAATATATATAATCATATGATCTTGAACAAAATGGTTAAATATTCTTCTTATATCGTTGTCCTGTTCTATATAAACTTTGTTTTTAAAGATAAGTTGAAATCCTTGGTAGGGAAAATTTTGAACGTGATGACAACACCATTAGGTTATCCCATGCTACTCATGTTTTATATAAACTAGTAATATATAATTTATATTATTCTACCAAAATTGTTTTAAAAAATAAACATCATATACTATTGTCATGTCCGTTACATGTACAACATCAAAAAGAACATCACATATCAAAATTACTAATTAGAATAAATATAAAAAAGAACACTTACAAATGCCAAAAGAACATTCTTCTTCTTGAACACAAATAGCTTCAAATAGTGATATCAATGACATTTATAATAATAGCAACGACATTAATAATAATTACCAATATTAATAATTAATAAGTACAACAAAGACAATAATAATAATTTTTTTGAACAAATGTAGTAGTAAATAGTAGTATTAATAGTAATAGTAATTGTATAAAGTAATAATAATAATAATAATAATTATTATTATTATTATTATTATTACAATAACAATAATAGCATTAGTAATACTAATAATCATAATAATCATGATGATAATAATAATAATAATAAGTTTTTAAATATAAGCATAATCTGAACTTATCTGATCTGAACTGATCTGATCTGAACTTATTTTTTATGATCTGATCTGATCTGATCTGAAATAAGCAAAAATAAGGTGAATTGAACATAGCCTATATAGTGATTTATTGATACAAGCAGAAGAAATCCTAACAAGACAGTCTTTTATAAAGTTGCAAGTACTTACCCCCTCTGTTTCTAAAGATCTACTTTTGTTTAAGTCTGTTTCTAAAAGATCTTCCTACTTTTCCTTTATTCCTTATTTGATAAAGTTTTTGTTCCCTTTTTATACTACTTTATCAGTTTATCCTCTTGTTGGATCCATACTATTCTACATTCTCTCACAAGTACATTCTCTTTTAACTATAACTACATAAATTATGTACCTCAACAATGTTTAACCACATAAGTTGTTTCCTAAATAACGTTTAATTAAGTCACTACTACTACTACTACAAAAAAAAAGCTACTCTTCATTGCACTAAGTTACATAAGACGGCTGACCCACTTTTATACACTCACTTCTCCTTGACATCATATTTGTTGCTACATTAAATACAAAGACCTTTAGGAAACAAAGGGAGCATAAAGGAGTTATCCACAAACATCCACGAATCGACTAGAAAGTGTTTGAGTTTGACTCATCAACTAAAAGAATTTGAAACCCTAAATATAAATATTCAACAAACATGCTTTCAATGAGTTCTGACCGAGTTTTGAACAAGGTTGTTCACGAGTAGTTTAGACATATTGGGCCATTTTCAACCCTATATGTCATGACTTTAAATAATAATTTTTTTATATTATTTTAAAGCAGTGTAAAAGTCAACGAATTGTACTAATAGAAAAAACAAAGGTGAGTATATAACATGATTTCTTTCAAACTAAAACTGAATTATAATTAGATCCTATAATCAATACGCCTATGACAATTATAAATTGATTTTTTGTATTAATCTTTTTTTTTTTTCGTGTTAGAGAGCAACTAAACAAAATGATATAGACGGGATTTGATTCCGAGACCTAAGTACCATCCCCACAAGACTTTGTCAATTGATTTAAATAGGATCCACATTATTTGTATTAAATTTAAAATATCAATATATACTCACATATACTTGAAGTAGTTTAACTCCAAGTACATAAGAGTCTGTTCTATTTAACTTATCTTGATTTATATGAACTGATCTGAATTTATCTAAGCTTATCTCTACTTATTTGCCTTTCCAAAAAGAAATACTCCCTCTGTCCCATAATATAGTGCTTACTTCTCATTTTTCACGGGAATTAAGGTAAATGGAAGGAGTAGTAGGATGTTCCAAAAATAATAATTAATGAAGTGCTTTTTTAGTGCTTTTATCTTGGAACTATTTATTTAACGTCTTTTTCCTTTAACCAAATATCAAAAAACAATATATGTTCCTTGGAATGGTGTAAAAACAATAAATAGAGGCACGTATTTTTAAAGAAATGTAGGGGTATTTTGGAAAATTTGTGTAGGAATTAAGGATATTTTAGTCCAAATAAATTGATTAAAAAGAAATAGGCACAACATTTTGGGACACCCAAAAAGGAATGTGAGCATTATATTATGGGATGGAGGGAGTATGGAGTAATATAAACTTATTACTCCCTCCGTCCCATAATATAGTGCTTCATTTCCATTTTGGGTGTCCCAAAATATAGTGCTTGTTGAGTTGTTTCTATATTTAATTCCATTTTTTTTTGTGATTTGCCTAGAAAAATCGTGTCATCATCATATATTTGCTTCTTGAATTAGTTTTTTGCTTTGTTTATTCAACCCAAGGGTTACATTTAATGCTCTTTCACCAATTATTATTCATTATCTCTCCTAAAATCACATTTTTCCATACAACATTTATTTAAATAAATAGAAAGTCTTTACTTTTCTTTTAGTATCTATTTACCTTAATTCCCGTGAAAAAAATGGAATCAAGCACTATATTATGGGACGGAGGGAGTAGAATTTTTATTAGTATCCTGAACTTATTAGAACTTAATTATTAAATTATATTTTCTAAGGGGTTAGACCTTATTAAACTTATTTTAACTTTTTTTTTTGATAATTTGAGCCTTCATCAATTAATATGGGCTAAATCTAAGGCCCGGGAGGATTACATCAATAAGCAGTCATGCAGGAAAAACAGGGCTGAAGGTTCATCCAACAACCAACTTCAGCTCATTGTAAAAGAAGACTACAAAATTACAACCAAGCTATAGATTCATTTTCTCTTATCAACCCTTGCTTGGCAAGTGCATCTGCAACAAAATTTGATCCACGCCCCTTGTGAATAATTGACAGATTTTTCCATCGATTACAAGACTCCCTTATGAAGTTCAATTGAAAACTTATTTTAACTTACTTAAGCTTATCTTAATTTTCCTAAACTTATATTTACAAAAAATTACTTAAAATAAATTAAATTGAATATAGCCCAAAATTGGATAGACATGAGTAACTCTTGTAATTTTTGGTTGTTCATCCTTGCCTATGTGAGTGTGTTAGTAAGGGGGAAGAAAATCCAATGGAGATTTATAGTAGGGGAATGCATAGGGCTTTAGATGATCATTTACCTTCACAGAGTGATATGAGAAAGAGGGATTCAAAAGGGAAAAGAGTAGGGGAATCCCCGTGGTAATCTGTTTATCTGTAGCCAGATTGACCTTGGCCCTGGCCTTCCCCCTCCAAAAAAGAAGGTTGTGTATGACTCTCCTACAGTTGATTTGAATCAAAATGTAAGTTTAAAGTCTCCCTGCCCTCTGAAACAAGTAAACTCCAAGTCTGTCATCTATCCAAAAAAGGTAAATTTAAAGTTGTAATGCTCAGCTGGTTATGTGACTTATTATAATAGAAATAGATCTTCCTTGGTCCTTAACATCTCACGGGAAGATATAGAAAAATTGCAACAAGGGAAGGTGATGCACGTTTATCATCCTTATATGAGGTCGACGTTAATTCGTTCCTCAAAGCCAAAAAACTCTATCCAGAAGGAGGTCCCCCACAAAAAAAGTTTGAGGGAAGCAGAGGTCTCGTGTTCAGTGAATTTAGAGGCGAATGTTGCTTAGGAGTCGAGCTTCATGGAATACTCAGGTTATAAGAAGGAATGTGGAGACAAGCTAGAAGAAGCTCCAACAGATGAAGTAACACATCACACAGCAGGTTATGCAGAAGCTCGATTTGCAGGTTCAAAGCAGAAAGGTCATGAATCAGTTGCGAAGAGGAAAGCAACAAAGGAAGCAAAGATGAGAGCATTGCGGATAGTCAGGTGCCATAAGAGAAAGGTGTTGCCTCGTGCCAGGATGAGATCCTTCAAAGGCCAACGGTCAAAGAAGTCATGTTTTAGCTGCCGACTGAGTAAAGGTTCACCTTGTCTTCATCGTGCTCGTTGCAAGCGTCAACCAGGGAGTTCTATCCCTTGTGATGTTCCCCCTCCCCCCTTGAAAAAGCTTTGTACAGATAAGTCAGTTAATAAAGGTAGTAGTAGGCTTAGTCTGTCGCCCCATGAAATGATGAGTTACCACTCGTCTAAAATCATGGGTTAACTTGTCTGTCGTTGTGTTGTATTTACTTATTGGCAAATAAGAAAAAAGAAAAAAACTCTTGTAATTTTGTATCATTTAATTTTCTTAAAATAAAATGTTAATATGACATCATACCACTACCTGATGTTGTTGACCACGTGGGATTATGTGTGGAATACTGCAATTGAGTGAAGAATGAATATTTATAGAGATTGCACTTTAAATAAAGTTGATTGCACCCGAAAAAAAAGCTGATAATGGAAGATTTGCTGCGAAACTTGTGAAATTGTTTGTCTTTAATTCATGTCACTTGCAATCTTTATATAATTAATTTCATAGAGACTAATACCTGATGATCTTCAAAACGTTTGGATATCTTTTTTGGTTAGCATAACCATATTCCAAATCGTTTATAATTTTGACCCCTTTCCGGAAGATGCTTAGTTTAATTTGCCTTTGGACTTGCAACTTTTGTTCTATTGATTCTCGGTGTATATTTATAATAATCCCATTTTAACTTCCTCAGTATTTTTAATGAGATTTTTTGCTACTTATTAGTGTTTCTTTTAATTGGGACATCTGACTCTCTTTGTGGATGCCATCTAACTTTCTTAGTAAAGTCTTGTGGAGGTGGTATCCAAGACCTGGAATTGAATTCAGTCTACATCACGCTTTTCACTTTAATGTAGATTGAATTGGAATCAATTCAAACCGAATACCGAACTACCATTGCTAATTATGATGAGGTGAAAACATTAACAACTGCAATATGTGTTTTTTTATGTTTGGTTAAGCAATGAAACTTCGGGAAGTGAGATTTCCCAGGAACTCGGTTGGCAAAATCATGAGAAATAGAACTTCCTAAGGAAATCTTCTTGCAAAATGGAGGAATTTACTTACCTATATCCCTCTAGGTAAGTGAAAAATACTATACATGAACAACCGCACAACACTATACATGATTTCCTGAGCCATACAATTTCATGTGAAAACAACTTCCTAAGACAAACTACTACTTCCTATATTGTACCAAATAAGCACTAAGTTTGTGGAACATGCTCATTAATTTCGAAAAAAAAAAAAAGTAATAGAAGGAAATTTCTTAGAAGGATCATATTCTTGTTGAGTTTTCAGTAAGCTCCAATCATTCCCTGGAATATATCTCATTGAATGTATTTATTCTTTCGTGACAATGTCTTATTCATACTTTCATATTCAGGCATCATTATTATATTGTCTACTTCAATTTGGCTAATTTTCTTTTCATTGTCTCTGTTGGAGTTCAAGATCAACAAATTAGTAGACTATTCTTGTTATTATGAACAATCTATCGGAGAAAGTTTATTTTTCATTCTTTAAATAGATAGCAATTATTTCGACAAATATGTTTTTGAAGATTTTGGCCTTTTGGGTCAGGTAAATGTCTAATATGATTAAGATTTTTTTTTCCAAAAGTATATGATTAAGATCCTAATTATTGGGTGGTTGGCAATATCAATTATTTGACGATTGTAGTTTCCAGATCATCATTACATAGTCAGATAAGACAGCCAGCGAATTCCATGGTCTCTTGTCTTCATTTACTCGTTTATACACAAAATCTTCCGATTTGAAGTACTTGGATCTTGGTGGAAGTAAAAGACTAATAAAAATGTACCTTCAAGTTCATACAATAAGTTTGAAGCAACAAACTATACAAGATCACTCATAATCTCAATTTACTTCCCCCAATAAGATATTTTTTTACAAAATAGTGGTATTAATCTACTGTAATAATTGAGCAACATATGGTAGTCTAGTGGTGTTGGAATCACCTCCAATCCTAGAAACTCTGGAGATCGGAGTTTTAGAAGAAATAGTAACTGAGTTCTAAAGAGAAAGTATTAATTTATTGTGGGCCAATAGAGAAATGTGACAAATAGAAAATGATGTTTTATGTACAAGAAACTACAATAAATTGAGAGACACCTCGTAAAAGATTGTAGCAAACAACGATGTAAAAAAGAGTATACAAAAGTGTCAGATCATCTCCATGCACTGCTTCTTCTAAAAACTTATTTTCGGTTCGGTCCTAAATTATTATCATTACTATTAATTAGTTATAATTTAATTCAGGTCATTTCAGTTCAGTTGTTTTATGCCAAAGAGAACATGCCCCAAGTATAGTGATTTTGCAAATTTAGAATTTTATTTGATTAAATAAAAATCTGGAACAAGGTGAATTAAGACCTTTAGGAAGCTGAGGCATACAGCTGGACCTCATCTCGTTTCATTTCCTCCTCCACCCCATTTTCAATGGTGCACAATAACACGATTAAAAACAAAGATAAATTAAGTTTAAGCCTAACAAGTAACAACACAGTATCATAGACAAGAGACAATCTCTTATTCATAATTCTTCTATTACATAGAGAAAAAAACCCGTTGCAAAGTACAAGTTCCATACAAAAGGCGCCTGTAAAACTAAGGCTTTGGCAAAAATATTATGGAAAAAACAGTATCAACCCCAACAAAGAGTGAAACTGTAATGACAGCAAGACTGCTGCCATAGCCAAAGCCCCGACGAAACACGGCACCATACTTCGAACTTTCAAAAGCAACGGACATGGACGACTTAATCAAACCGAGACACAGACTCGAAAAAAAAACATCTAGAGGTTCAGAACTTAGCTCTAAGGGCCAAGCTAAAAGATTTTTTTTCTTTTTCCTTTCTTTTTTTTTTTTTTTTTTTTTTTTGGATGAAGGTCCAGAAACCCAGCAAAAGATAGACAAAGACCTAACCCTTCAAATCCAGAGACCAGTAACTGTATTCTCAGGTATCAATGACCGCTCAAGAATGAGGCACCAAAAAATGAGAGCCTAAATTCTTGAAACAGATTTCCTGTCTTGAGGAAACCTGCAAAAAAGGGGTATAAAAATCGGCCATTTCCACCTGGAAAAAGAACCATGTCTCTGGCAAAGAGTAAGCCCGATTTGAACTGATGGACCCAAAAACTTAAACCGAACTTTAACTATTCACGAACCCTGCTTAATATACTTCTGAGACTACTTGAATTTCCCTGGAGAGCATAGTTAATCTTTCCATTTAGGAAAGGATATCGCACCTGAAAAGTCGCTCCACGAGCATGTCAATGACACTACTGCTGATTGAGTTGCAGTTCTGGAGGTTCATGCCCATAAGAGACTGACCCAACTTCACCAAGAATGGCAAGCACTTGTCTGATAGCATTGAGCACCCGGATAATGAGAGGATTTGCAAACTCATCTGCTTTGAGCGAGCCAAAGATGCAACACCGAAATCAGTAATGGCACACTTAGATACATCAAGTTCGTTGAGTACAAGACAGTCATCAGCAATAGCCACCAAGCCTGCATCTGTCACCTTCCCACAGCCTTCGAGGTTCAACACCTCGAGGGTCCCGCCATGGTATTTTGCCAATGCAATGACAACATTGTCGGTTACATTAACACAACCAGAGAGACCAACTTTAACAAGGCCAGCGCCAGCGTCGCAGCTCTCAACAAGAGAGAGAAGACCAGTATCGGTGATGTAAGGAAGTTCATGGAAGTTGACACATTGCAATTGAGGACACAACTTTGCCAACATGGCTAAGGTCATGTCCCCGAGACCAGGGCAATTACTAACTGTAACAGATCGAAGAGGTGCTGATTTGTTTGGAAGAGGAAATCCCAAAATCATGTCCTTGAACCCAAAGCAGCTCGACATAGTAAGAGCCTTCAACTTAGGACCACAGTTCAATAGGAGACCAAAAAACCCAATTTGGGTGATCCTGTGGCATTCCTCAATTTGCAGGCTCTCGAGAGACCTTGCAGCTTTGGCAAAGGACATCAATCCATTGTCGGACAAGAAAGCGCACTTCTTCAGGACAAACTGTTTCAAATTAGGACAACCTTTTCCTAAAGCTTCGACTGCAACATCTGTGACTCCTCGGCATGATGAAATTGTGAATGACCTGAGGTGTTGAAGACCCTGAGCATTACCCATGACCCAGAAACCCTTTTCGTTCACATTCTGAAGGTTGGCCAAAACAAGATCGGTAACTGTCTTTCCATAATGGCCAATCACAGCAAGAGAGAGATCAGTGACATTTAACCCCTGAAGCTTCAACTTGGTTAGGACGAAAGAAGCTGATGACATCAAACTCGCAATACCTTGATCACCGACAAGTGGGCAGTCTTTGATGGTAACATATTTAAGATTTGGGCAAAACTGTCCTATTGCTTGCACACCTTCATTACCAATGTACTGACAGCCCTCAATACTCAATGAGGTCAAAGTCGGACAATTCTTAGCAATTGCAAGCAAGGCCTTGTTGGTGATTGATGGGCAGTTGCAAAGATCGAGTTTCTCAAGGCGGTGGCATCCGTTGGCTATCTCCACAAGACCTTCATCTCCGACGGAAGAAACATTCCACAGAGAGAGACTCTTTAGAGAAGGGCAGCATCGAGCAACAGCCTTCAAACCAAGGTCTGTAACTCCACGAACAGAGTTGGTTCCCCTGATCATTAGCTTGCCAAGTCCACCACGACCACCACTTCCCACAGCAATAGAGGCAAGTCTAACATCGGTGGCTTTCTTACCTTCCAAACTCCTGGTAAGAAATCCATCACTCTCGATCTCATCACCCTCAGCAACAACCTCAATTTTGTTGCATAGATCTGCACTTGGGATACTGCTCAAGAGCATAAGCCACCGCTTTGAAACGCTAGCGCAAGAACTCCTTTCCTGGTCGCCAGGCAAACGCCTCAAGATCTCATACAAGCACTCATCAGGAAGGACATCAAGAGACACCTGCTTCTTCTGCTCTAGACTCTCTCCTCCTGGAACAAGAGGGGCATTGATTCTAGCCCTTTTGTTTGGGAAGTAAACATCCACATGGTTAACAATACCAAGGGACAAAAAGCTACCGGCTTCCTTGGGGTTTGAGTATATTGATCCCCCATGGTAAAATTCCTCATTTCCTGAGAATCCAAAATCAATAAACTAAATTCAGTCCATGATTTTCTACCAGCATCACAATACTTAATTAGAATTATAATTAGATGATAAGCCACATCACCCAATATCTAAAAATCACCAAAAACTGAACTACTGATCTCTAAAATTCATGATAAACATTCCCCTTTTATAACATAGAGCTAATGTTCTACTAAATCTTTCTCTCAAATTATCAATCATCTAGCTCAACTGAAATTAATTCTTGTAACCTTTAACATGAAAACATTAAAAAAAAGAATCATCTACAAAACAAGATCTTTCACCTAACTTTCTTCCAACATGAAGCTAAGAACATAAACCCAAATCTAAAACTAAAAAACCCAACAAAAACCAGAAACCAAAACTATAGAAACAACCAAAAATCTCAAATTGCAGCTAAAATAAACCCTAAAATGAATTAATTAAACATATCTCTTACACATACAACAAAGCATAGAACTTAAATTAAACATATATAAAGTAAATCAACAAATTCAAAGAGAAAAGATCGTGAACATACCACTGAAATCGAAGATCTGAGACATGTTGAAAGCTGAATAAAAACCTCAGAGAGGCAAAAAAGGTGGAAGCTAAATGAGTAGGATGAGCCACGAGAAACGAAACCCAGATTCTCAAAAGTTGCAAAAAACAAGATTATGAACACAAAAACAACAAAGATCAATGAAATTTGAAGGTCTGCAAAATTCATGAGATGGGAAAGTGGAGCATGAAGATGGAAACCCTATTGAAAATAGGGAAAAAAAGGGGGGATGAAATATAGAGGTGAAAGAAAAGGGAAAGGGGGAATGAATGAATATGAATGGAAGTTTTGGTGCTGTGGATGTGTTTTTATCTTTAGATGTTGTCAATGTTTGAGAGAGAGGAAAGGTGGGTCCATATAAAAAAAAATGTTTTTTTAAAAGGGTGTTGTGATATAACATATGGTTTTAAATAATAGGAAGAAATGCATGATTCATATACAAGGTATTTGGAGAGTGTGGGGGATAGAATATAGATAACATGCAAATGCAATGAATCTCACTCAAAAAACGGAATTCTTTGCTCCCATCCCTAAGTTATCAACCCAACTTCCACTTGTCTAAAAAAATCCTTCATATGTGAGAACTGAGAAGAGAAACAAGGGTTTGGTGCAAGGTGTATTTTTTTTTTTTTTGTTTTATTTTTCATTCTTTGCCATCAAGTAGGTGATGACTCCATTAGATTTGTGTAGTTATATTTTAAATTGGAAAACTCCTTAATAGTTTCAAATTTCAAGGATCTTTTCAAAATGATCATAAATTTTGTTTCTTAGTAATAGTTCTAGTTTCAAGTAGAAACTTCGGGAATTAATTGCAGTATTCTTCTTCTTATATATATCAGGTCTGAAACGACTCAAGATAGAATGGAAAGTATACTTTTAGATGCGACATTCCTAGCCAAGTTGGGCTGGTGCTTATTAGCTGAACCCGAGTCAATGTGGTCGCCTGTGTTGCATGCCAAGTACTGTGACAACATATGCGACTTGGATACATTTAAAGAGAAGAGTAATGCCTCGAATGCGTGGAGGGGGATAATCAACAATGTGGATGTAATTCGCAAGGGGATTAATAAGGCGGTTGGCAATGGTGCTAAAACTTTTTTCTGGCAACATAAATGGGAGACTTCTCGCCCTTTAATTGAGTTGACAATTGTAGAACCACCCATGCATCTTCAAGATGTAACTGTCAAAGAAATGTGAGATTGCCAAGTAGGATGGAAAATGGATGGCTTTGCTAATTTTCTTCCTGCGGACATTCTTAAAAAAATTGCAGCTCATGAGTGGTTGGATGAGGAAGATGTCATAGATGACTTATACTGGAATGGCTCACCTTCGGGTGGTTTTTTGTTGGGATCAGCAATGAAGTTGATTCGTAATGAGAGTGATGAAGAGGCTGAAGTGGACGGAAGTTGGAAGAGAATTTGGGGCCTCCCTGTTCCTCAACGAATGCGTTTCTTTATGTGCTTGGCTTACCAAGATCGAATAATGTCCAATGGAAACAAGTTTATTAGACATCTCACTGATGATCCTAGATGCTTGGTTTGCGGGGAGGTGGAGGAAAGCACCCTCCACATTCTGCGAGATTGTCCGATGGCTAGGTTGTTGTGGAGAAAGTTGGGCGTTCGTGTTGATGAAGGTAGTTGGCTGGGGAGTGTGCAGCAGTGGATTTTGAGGAACATTGTCGAGCAAGTTGGTGAGAGAGGGGAGACGTGGACACGTCTTTTTACCACAACTTGTTGGTGGTTATGGAATTGGAGAAACGAATAAGTTTTGTGTTTGCGAGACTAAAGCAAATTTAACTAGCCATGAAGAGGTTAGATTCTCCTGAGGACAAACTGCAAAATGGGCGGGTGGAGACTTATGTTAAATGGAGGCATCCTTGTCTTGGGTGGGTTAAACTAAACACTGATGGGGCGGCTAAGGGAAATCCAGGTCCAGCTAGGGCAGGGGGTTTGATTAGGGGGCATCGAGATGAACTATTTGAAGCATATGCTATCAATTGTGGGGTGTGTTCGTGTACTCGGGCAGAGCTGCTTGTGGTGATGCGTGATCTGTTGGTAGCATGGAATGGGGGGTCATCGTAAAGTACATGTTGAGGTGGATTCCGATGTAGTCGTCCATTTCTTTGAAGAAGAAAACCCTTCTAGCTCTCCATATATTCATATCATTAGAAAGTGTGCAGCCCTCCTCAAGAGAAGTGAGTGGGAAGTGAAAATCATTCATTGCTACGGGGAGGTTAATAGAGCTGCAGATTGGCTCGCCAATTTTGGGGTGAAGTCTGCAACAAAAATTTATGATGGTTGAGGCGATCCCGAAGGATCTTCATGTAGTTTTATTGGACGACCTTGGTGGTGTTGCGTGGCCTAGGCTGGTTGCAAGTAATAAGAATTGAAGCCCACTGCTGGAGGCTTCGTTTGAGTAGTTTAGTTTGTTTTTCGTTGTGTGGCTAGTTTAGTTATCCAGTTGGGTTTGTTTTATTTTCTTTCATTATTTTGCTTTGTACTCGTTGGGAGTAGTCCCTTTTTGTTCACCAATTTTTTTTTTTTTGAGAATGTCTCCTCAATGCCTCTTGTGAATCATTTTGAATGATCAATTATAGTATCTTAATAAAAATATTAATAATAGGAATTATTATATATTCTTTTTAATTTTTCTTTAAAAGATTACCCCATCTATGTTGAATTTCTAATGCTGCAATTATAGATTATATAAATTTAATTACTTTATTTTTACTTTCTTTAGTCATAGGTTGTAAGGACGATAATGAGAATCAATGCCAGAAAGTACATAAGCAAAACAAACACCAATAAAATAACTAGCATCATCTTGAAGGTTAGGCCCTAAATTACTTTCATAAAACCCCTAGGGAAAAAGGCAACAGTGATTCATGGGTGCAATTCCAAGTTATAACCTCCCAAAGAGCAAAAATTGGGATGTTGATGTAGGAAATTGTTTAGGTTGACGGAAATCGGTTGAATAGAGCATCAATGGCGCGGTAGCATGCACCACTTTGTGAAATTCGGATACTCCTAAAGAGTAATACCGAATTTATTTTTTTAGCTTTTCAGATTTCTATATAAAAAAAAATCCTAGACTGAAATAGGTGGAATAGAACATCAGTGGCACGGTAGCACCCCTTTGTGAAACTCGAATACTCCTAAAGAGTAATAATACTAAATAAAATTTTTAGCTTTTCATATTTATATACATAAAAAAAAAATCCTAAGTATTATGGTTCAATTAATTTGAAAGTTTCCCAAGCGGGTACAGAATTAGGTGCATCCTTTTAACTGGAGAACTAGTTTTTTTTTTGGGCTCTACGCCGGGTTAGTTTCATAATAAACTAATATTTTAATATGTTTAAATTTTATAATTTATTTTGCTACTTTTCGTATTTTTTGTCCATTAAGAAATTGAAAAATTCACGTCACAACGTGATAAATCTCTATTATATAAGCCAAGAGGGGAGCTACGATGTCCCCTCTTGAAAAGACTTATATACCCCTAATTTGAAACATAGAAAAAAACTATTCAAAATTTCTAATTCATTTCCTGAAATACAATTATACAATAAGGAAAGTTATAAAAAGATAAAACTAATAACATAAAAAAGATTAAGATTGCCATTAAAAGATTACTTATGATGAGGAAAATATCCTACAAAGAAATTTTTCAACAATTGTAAAACCAAAGATACAAAGTTTTCTTTTACCTAAATATTCAATAACAATTACAAAGAACATAAATTAAAAATTCAAAAAATTACTGAGAAAAAAAAGAGTATAACTCATCTTTGTATTTTTTCGATTTCATAATTGTTGTAGTCAATATGTTATTCAAGAGAAAAAGTTAAACCTGATGAGAAACAATAAGCATAGACCAACTTCTCTTATCTTCATTTTCAATCCTATGTTTTGTAAACATAAATTATAAGTACGAAGTACATGTTTATTTTTCGCATTAATATTAATGTTTTTTACGATTTTGAATATCAGTATTAATACTAATATGTTGGCGCACGCATCGCGTGCATACGAGGCTAGTAATGAAAAATTGAAAGGTTTGAGTTTGAAAACAATACCTTAAAAGGAATTGTGGTAAGAGAATATGACATCAATAATCTCTTGTAAGTTACGTAATAAGAGTGTTAGAGATGTATATACTTGTTCAAGTCTTTTTAGTTAAGTATACTTATACAAGACTTTATCATATTTTATTGAAACATTAGACAACAAATTCATAGTGTACTGATGGTTAAGCTTTAATTTTTCATTTCAAAGGTCACGTGTTCGATACCTTGCACTTACACATTTCTTTTTTTAAAGTGAGGAGTACACATAGACATTTGCATTAAAAAGTTGAGGAGAGTGCCACGTGGCACATAAGCTTTCTTCCACACGCCTTTTAATATATTTGTATAGATTTTTTTTTTTTAACTTCAGATGGCCACTTCATATTATTCTTTTGAGCTCATGGATCAAAGAGCGAAATAAATGGGAAAACCCGAGATAATGCTTAGAGTTGTGCTCATGATCTTATTTAAATTGAGCACAAAAATGAAAAGCAAATATAAAAAATTGAGACACACTAAGATTGTACGAGGTTCAATAATGCTACCATAGGTCCATAACATATTCTAATTTCACCTTAAATTTCATGTTATCATCAAAACACTCAATTACTGATGAACTTAATCCATCAACGCTCTTGCCAAGCAAGGTCTTCACAGGCAATCATAGTTCCTTCACTTCCTTGCATGAATGATGGATCTAATATCCATGGTCATTATAGATCTAATATCCATGGTCATTATAGGTGACAAATGGGTTATACGGGTCAGATCATATTTGGGTCAACTTAACATTCGGGCTGAGTCGATCCCATTCGGGTCCTCTCAGGGTCCATAAAAATTCAGGCGGTTGCGGGTATGATGATCAGGTCATCATGTGGCCGGGTTAAAACAGACTCGGTTAATTCGGGTAAGGTCAACTTACTTTCCATAACAAATAAATAAAACACATACTAATAACTAGTACTTCCTCCGTTCTTTTTCTATTGCAATAATTGAGTTTTTACGCTTGTCAATGCACACCTTTAACAATTAATATCTTTAATTACTTTTTAGTAAAAGTTATACAAATTGTATATTGTAAAAGTATATATCGAGAAAAATCTAACAAGACCTCACATGACTATATTTTTTTCTTATGTAAAAATCACAATAGATAATTAAAGGGTGGTGAATAGTATTAATTTTCCATCGTTGCAATAGACAAAGAACGGAGGAAGTATAAAGTAAGTCAAGTAACCAGAATAGTTCATATTTCTAAAAAGAAAATATAGATTAAATTCTTTTACCTACGTTAATAGTTTTGATTGATGGCGTCATACAATTATGTGATATTTAGACTTTACTCTGAATTAAAAGTTTTATTTTTTTTATTTATTTCTATTTGGTTGTTGAACTTAATTGCCAAGAAAGTTTAAGTTCATTTTTTTAATATTTGTGAAAAATATTGCATTACTATTTTCAGGTTGGATCCTGGTCATAATTTTCGGATCACTTCGTGTCGGGTTGGTTCGGTTCGCTTTGTTTCGGGTACGAGCTATATTCGGGGCGGGTTCTTATGGGTCGGGTTCAGTTCGAGCTAGGTTATCTCGAGTTTCGGTTCTATTTTGGGTTGTTGCTTCCGGGTAGACACACATATATAGGGTACGGATCCATTTTGCCACCTCATTGGGCACAACTATTCCTCATAGGGGTGAAAGTTATTCGGATAAAAACCGAAATCCAATCCAATCTGCATTAGTAATCCGGATCGGATTTGAACTGTGTTCGAATTGGATTCGGATTGAGATTTTTTGAAAAATTAGATTTTCGGATCGGATTAGATTGAGGGTAATATGCCTTGTATTATGTATTCTGGATTGGGCTTAAAAGCTTAACTGATTTATTTATTTTTTTAAAAAAGCCCAGTGCTTAAGTGCTGCTGCTGTATTCTTTGTTGTTGAATTGAATCTGCTGTATTCTTTGTTGTTGGACTGAACCTCATGTATTCTGTTACGTTCTATTGTAATGAATTATTGCATATGGGTTTGTTATTAGTTTAATAATGGTCTATGGGGTTTGTAATGAATTATGAATTTGTAAATTTTAAATATATTGGGTTGTTGTTGTCGGCTTGTCGCTCCTAATTTATTTCATAAAATAACATAGTTTTAAAAAATCCGATTTTCGGATCGGATCCAATCTAAAATTTAGAAATTCGGATTGGATTGGATTCAAATTCTAATTGGTTTGGATTCGGATTGGAAAATTAAAATCCAAATTTTGTTCGGATCGGATGGAATTAGACCTAAATCCAAACCGTACACTTAACTTTCACCCCCTAATTCCTCATCTGTGGATGGTTATGCTCATATTGTAATTTTCATAATTTTCTTTTAGAGTCAATTGCTAACCTATGCCTAATTAGGTGATCGATGCAGTTTTCTTGGCCTTTTTTTGTTTAAACTTTTGATGGCTTTTTATTGCCAACACAATGAAATTCCAAATTATCATATGAGTTATTAGCCAAGTGTGACAAATAGTTGTTATTGACTGGTGCGTATATACGTTGAATATAACGACATATGAATTATGACATAGGTACGGTCTACGGACCACAAAGCACAAAGAGGCTACCTTGGCAGCCTCCAATCCATGAGTTCATTTTTCAAACATGTCTAAAGAAATTAAGCAATTCTAGAAAAAGTTGGAAAAAAAATCCCCCCATTATTTATTGCTCGGGGATTATCAGAATAAGACCATGTTTGCATGTTGAATAAGTAAGCAAGCAGAGACCAGAATTGACATAGAAATTTGACAAATAAGTACGAAATATACATTGCACTTTTCTTATACTCAAAACAAGACCAAACGCGGTAGTAGCCGTAGTAGCCGCAATATTATAAACTTGGTCCAAGTCATCTAGCAACTTCCTCATACCTCTATATATCTTTCTTTTTTAAGACATTAATTAAAGTATTATTTTAAAAATGAATTAATTATTATTAATTGATCAAATTGCATGTTTTAATTAACATTTTAATTTAATTTCATGTGTTTTGCCGTCCATTTGAAGGTCCACGTTCATTCACTTTTTTCTTGGTTATTGGGTGAGTCTTTCCTAGGCACCTCCTAGGTATATAGTTCTACTCAACCAACGAAGTTTCTTTCACCTGAATCTCTTTTATTTTTTATTTTTTTGGGATTTTACAGATCATGCAAGTTGGAAATTGCGTTACTATTTGGTAACGTAAATTTATAATAGTAGATATAGTACTCAACTTGATCTAAAGCTACCAAACAACAAAATAAAAAAACATTGATTAGTAATGCAAGTACATTCATCACATTCTCTTTATGTAATCTAGATTCTGAATCTAGTAATACTCACATGCCAAAGCTGGCAAATTTTGCAAGTTGATAAATCATGCGCCTTCATGCTCTTAGGTGGACTTACTCCTTTAATCAACTCTCTATGTCAAATGTTAAGTGTACTTAAGTCTTAAAGTAACTTCTTTTCCACACAAAAAAAAACTACTTTTCTCTCTCTTTATACATATATTTCTTTCCGTTCTGCAATAAGTGAAACACTTTTCTCTTTATATAAAGAGCTTTTGAGAGAAGTGTTTTACTTATTTCAAAGCGGAAGAAGTATGAAAAAACATATTCAGAACCAAATAAAAATATTTGAAAATGTGAAAGAATATATATGTTTTTTAAGATGTCTATATATAGGTGCATAATGTGTAAACTTGCAAGTTGGTTCATTGACAATTTGTCTATATTTTAATCCGCATGTATAGATTGTAATTACGTCATGCATATGCAATCCAAAATGTTTGCTTGAATTCTATGTTTTTTAAGTTACACTTCTTATGATATGTAGGATATTATCTTGTATTGTAATACTTCAAAATGGCCATTATTCGACCAAAAAACAAGTTTAGGTCTTTTTTTAAAATTCGATATACAAGGAACAACACATTGTCTTGTCCTCTCTCGGGGCTTATCCTAGACTCATAACTAAAAGACATCCTCCCCCTCCCTCCCGGACCCCCTTTGTTGCCTCAAGGATTTGATCCATGTTCTCCCGGTGTGAGAGATGGCGGGGGTACTAACACACCTAAGGCTCTTCAGTAACAAGTTATAGGTCTTGTATTATTGCAATTGTGCGCTCCTGCTTGTTGATTTGTCATACCTTTGAATCCTTTTCGATTGTACCTTTTTTTCAATAAATTTGGGTTTCATTTCATTACTTAGATTCCATCAAATAGTTCAGTGGATACAAGGATAAAATGAGAAACAAACATCAAGTCTCAAAACAAGCCAAAATTACATTTAAGCAACAATTTCCGAGGAGCGATGGAGACCTTGTTTTGCAAGTGAGTCCGCAACAACATTTGACGATCTTCCTTTTTTGACGATCTTCCTTTGTGGACGATAGATACTCTTAATCCTTGGTTTCCGACATTTATGGTGAAGTTTAGAATGAAATTCAGATTTGAAGGAACCCTATAAATTTCATTATATCATTTTGCTGCATTTTGACGAGTCTGATTAAAAAATAATATGATTACTCCGGTCTCCGGATATTGTCAGTACCAGTCATGGAGATTTTCATTGTACGATAAATAGCAAACGCTTCAGCTGAATTAATCTCCATGAGAGGGATCGGGGTAGACAAATGAAAACACCATCAGAGTTACGAAGGACACTGCCAATAGCGGCCTTTTCAATTATACCTAATCTACAGGTTTTACCTCTAATATACACCTTGGTGTATCAATATGGTTTAAAGTAGAGGTGAGCTAGCTATGATATATGCCGAGACAACTCGAGTGTAACTCCGAGTTTTGACCGAGTCCATATTATAAAGTGCAAGTGTAACTATTTTAGTGAAACACGGAAATTATTACTTTATTACTCCGATTTTCTTTTATTTTTGTCTCCTCTTTTTATTTATTGTTTTCTTTTTGTTTTAAATGCGTAGATTAATTAAAAATGGCACACAAGTTGAATAGTGAATTTTTTTTTCCCTATTTTTTATAAGAGTCCTACTGTCCAACCTTCCAACTCATAAAAGGCAGTGCTCATACAAAGTTACTCCGTACAAGTCTTTGAGATCTTTCCTTCTCTTACCGATTACTAGAATTGATTCTTTTATTATGGCGCAAACTGCAAATTAGTATTTGATGCTTTGCATCTAACTAATCTTGGTTTGAAGATCACTTTGATTGATTAAAATAACCCTGGTTGGATTTTTTTTACGCTAATTAAACAATCCTACCCATTGCTCTATTCCCGATAGTAGCTTGATTGTTCAAACCTCGATTTACATTAGTCAAATTATTATCGTTTACAATCTCCGTCTTTTTGGTTAATTTTATTTGAGATGTGTCCGTTTGTACGGTCTTCTACGTAATATTTTGATCATTAATATGAATTATGGTGTATTAAATTAGGTATCTATAAACTACGATATTTGTAAAGTTGAGAAATTTATAATAAGATCGTACATGATTACATATTTTCTTATATATTAATTTTTCTAATACGATTAAAGCTTAAAATTTGACTTTATAGAAGCAAATATGACTAATAAAAAAAACCGAAAGACTATGCTTTTTTTAGAAGATCGTGATAAAAATGAGTCATTTTTAAGATTTGGACCATCATAGGCCACATATACAAATATCTATTTCATTTTCTTACCCCAGGGCCCAGAAAAACAGTAAATTTCAGACAAAAATAAAAAGAAATGTAAATTTTAGATTTCGTAATATGGTAAGTAGTTATTTATATCAATTATCATCCATTTTTAAAAACTTGAAACCAAAGAGTTTAACACTAGACCTGGCAATCGGACCAATCGGATCGGATTCGGATCGGACCAATTCAGATCGGACCGTTTTCGGATCAAGTTACATTCGGACCGGGATCGGACCGGACCGTTTCGGATTGGGTCATCGTTCGGACTATTATTTCGGATCAGATCTGATCGGGTTTCGGATCGGATCAGCTTTCGGATTATGGTTTCAGATCATCGGATCGGATTCGGATTGGACAAGAAATATTTTGAACTTTTTTAATAGGGTAAGGGTTGTCCTATGTAAATAAATTTTATTCTATACTAATCTTTTGAGTTAATAATTATTCTATTAGTAGCCCTTTAATTGAATATTAATTGTTTAGTAGTTAGTACTCCCTACATTTTTTAAAATTATTCCGCCTAACTATTTGAGTATTCTTTACATATACTTACATAAAATTCTTCCAAAGTTTTGCACCACTGGCCAATGATAATTTTTTATTATAAAAAAACGGGTAAGTTTCGGGTACTTCGGATCAAAGCCTAATCGAAACCAATAATTTCGGATCGGTTTACCTTCTGGTCGGATCGGTTTCGGATCGGGTAATACCATATTGGATCATTCGGATTTCAGATGAGTTTCGGGTCAAGATTATTTCGGGCCGAATTCGGACCGGACCGGGCCATTTCGGATTCGGATCAAGGTTCGGACCGTCTGGTTCGGACCCATATCGGACCGCGGATCGGATATTTCGGACCGGGTTTTCGGATCAGGACCAACTTTGCCAGGTCTATTTAACACACACATTTTTAAAGAAAATGAGAGAGAAGGTGTGAGGCTGCTTTATAAACTCGTTTATTAACTCGTAAAGTATAATGAAGTTTGAAATTTTAAATTTACGTAGTGCTATGAAAAAAACTTGTGTTTCTCAAAATATCCTACAAGTAATTATGGGTTGGGCTGAATTGAGCTGAATCGATCTTTTTTCCAAAAAAAAAATGACGCACAGTTTCAGTTGAAGAATCGCGCTGGCTAGGCCTAACTTTTCCGGGCCAAAATTTGGCCGCATTAGTTGCTAAAAACTACATTTCTGACCTAAATGCAAAATATAGCTCAACATAGCTAACCAAAGGATATACATCAAATCATCACCCAATTAAATAGGAGTAGTGTCGAAGTGCTTTACCACATTTCGAAATATTATGTAGTTTCTAATTTCTCTTATTTATAAGGTTTGATTAGTCTTTTGGTTGTGTGTTAGAGGAATGGAATTTGACAACTACTACTTAGAACAGGTTTAAGAATCTACAAATTGGACGCGGTTGGAGTCTTGGAGATGACCATGCTAGCACGATCAAACATTTGATTAGCTTAATCATAGTCAATACTCCATTAGTCCATTTTATTATCATCTCTTGCTCTATAATATAGAAGTACAACAGTAGACCAGTTGGGCGTTCTAATATTAAAGCTCAGATCACCCTTCTACTACTGTGGTGCTGCCCATTTCACATGATTACACGAATTTTGCAATACCTGTTTTTCTTCACAATCTACCAATACACAAGTTCGACCATAATTATGTCTTAGTTACAGTTTTAGAAAAATTGCTTTATAAAAGCTCATGTTACGACAAATCTAACAATGCACCTCATAAGATAACGTAATTACATAAAAAGTACATACCCAACAGAAAATTATGGTTAGAGTTGAGTTTGTAAAGCTTAACCTCCATAAATGAATTATGCAACTTATAAAGAACAGTGTTAATTCTTGTCCTCTACCACTTTGGCTTTTGCATACACCATCACCAGTCAAACCATTTATTAGATAATTCCCCGATAAGATCATTTCACAAAACAGAGGTAATAGAAATACACAATAGTTAGTTTTTTTTTTTTTGTGTATGTGAATGGCGAGCTCATGCTCACCGACGTAGATGAGAGTCGATCTCGGTCTTAGATACCATCCACATAAAACTTTACCAGTAAATTTAATTAAATGGCGTTGGCAATGGTTAGTTGGTTACATAGATATTTTATGATTTGAATGTCACGGACCAATAATGAACCAAGCATTCCCGCAAAAACATAGCAAATGTACTAATGGCTGTTAGAGGGTGCAAGTTGTGATGGAAATTGGTCCTTCTTCTCTCAATGTCGAGAATATTGAATTTTGACATTATAACTTGTAAGAATTTTGTCTAGTTTTCCCATCTCAAGCATCCGAGTGGGTTGTGGGCCGAAGCTTCGAACTCTTCCACAATCGCAAGGGAACAAACAACCCCACTGCACGTTACTTAGTACTAGTTGTTTCACTTTATTTTTGAATTTTGCACTATGTAAATATCATTTTGATCAAAATTTTGAACTTACAAATACAAATTATAAGTAATCTTATTGTATTTATTTCAATGTTTATTTTCAAATATTAATTTTTTATAATTTTTATGATTAGATAATTAAAGATATTGATCGTCAGAATTTGTACATTAGTCGATATATAAATCAAATTGAAACACTTATTAACAAACGAAGTAAATGTATCAGTATTTTGTATACCTCACAGCATTCTCTAGTAGTTACTCAGCTGTACTTCATGGGAGTAGATCTTAGACATATGAAGTGCACTATGAAGTATGTTCACCAACTAATTAAAAAGAAAACTTTAAAATGGCTTGAGACCTTATTAGTTAAATGTTGCAGCAAACACAAAATAATCTGGCATGTCAACAAAATATACAAAACTTGCCAAATATCTTCTTTCCTCCTTTTACCCCTTAAATTATATTCATAAATTCAACAATCAACATTATGTACATCTTTATTGTACAATTACCCTAACAATTCCTCCATACCATGGAGAGTTTGAATAGGCATTTCATTAGACTCCAACAAGGGTAGTTTGGTAATTTTATAGGATAAAGGTACCAAAATAATATGTAAGTTGGTACCAAACTACAGTCAAATTGGTATCAAGATACACTTTAATATTAGTATCAAAGTGATTATTTAGTACCAACTTTATTGTGATTTAGTACTAATTTATATTTACTATGATACTCCAAGTCTCCAACCTATGAAATTACTTTGGTAATAATAAGACACCAAAGCTTTCACCACTATGGCAACATGCATATTGTATGAAAAAGGTGACATGAATAATAATTCATAGCCCTTACAGAGTTACAGTTGGCCTGAAAGTATAGCGTTGCATAATTTCAGCGTTAGACCCAAGTCCACCCAGTTGTTGTAAGCACATACTAGAGCAACACCTTCTATGCATATTTAGGCCCGGTTCTTTTGGACTTATTTTCAGTCGCGTTCGATTCTCTGCAATTCAATTTCTCTCAATTCAGTCGGTTTCTCTCAGTCCAAAAGAACGACGCCTAATTGTGGTGTCATGTATCAACAAATCTATGTTACTTTCAGCTCCAACATGAAATAAAGATCCTTTTTCCACCACCCACCCCCAAAAAAATTAATAAAGTTAATTAGAAAAAAGATCAGCACAGAATTAATCTCCACTCTAATTATATTCCAAAGTAAACAAAGTTTTAAGGGTGAAGTTGTTAGTTGACATGACACCACCGAAAGCAAATCAGCTTCTTTTTCTGTGTGTGTTATGTTTATTTGTTTTTATTTCAGAGGTACAAGAAAAGTTTGGCCTATAGCAAAAAAAAGTATACTGGCAATTGTTCTAGTAATAACAAATTATGGTCCCCAACTTTCTATACTACGTGAATTACCAAGACAAAGTGTAATTCATATTCACTAGAGTGCCACAACCTGCTATAGTAAGAAAAGGAAGATTAAGGGGACCTAGTAATTATAAATAATGGTCCTTAACTCCCTATATATCTTATGGTAAGACATTTGAAAACATAGAACCATTAGTAAAATGCATTTCAAGTTTTCCAAGATAAACAAGGTGCCCAGTGTGTTAACAAACATTACAGTGTACTTTCCTATGATTGGCAACAAACTCCATCACATTTGCTAATTTAATTATTCTCTGCAGAATAGATGATGAAAAAAAATCGCTCGAATCAGAGACACCCATTAATCACAAGTCATGCAAATCTATGTTTTACCTGATCACAGGAATTAAGAATCAAAGTTAATTTTTTGAAAAAGATTTGAAGATATTTAGACATAATGTTAGGAAAACATACAAGTTTTTGAGAATTCAGCGTGCGCTAGAGGTGATTACATAGCTTTGCTATTTATCTCCTTCAGGCACCAAACCTTTACAAAATAAGCGCAGAAATGCTAAAAAAAGAAGAATGATCATTTTCCAGATTTTGGTAATGTTCAATCATATAGGCCGTCTTGTTCCCAGACATCAACAAGGAAATCCACCATTTCCTGCACAAAAAAATTAGGGCAAAGAGATATTGGTACACATTCACAAGTCACTACTACAAATTTTTTGAGAAAAAAACAAAAAATAAAATGTTTGTTTTGTGAACTTACAGGTAAAGGAATGGGTTGGGGAAAAGGTTTATTTGTCCCGAGTAGATTCTCATACGTAGCATTCCAGCTGCATGATACACCATCTCGCTCAATTTCATGGAAACAACAGTAATATAACACGAGGTAGAGGGTGAAAGAGTACACGTGTAAACAAGATCAGTACTACGTGCTAGCCAGCGATATTTTTAACAACAGAAAGGAACCTAAGCTTTAAAAAAAAACCAGAGTCAAAACTCAAGACATTCGTATCTTCAAAAACTCAACTCGTCACCAGAGGGGGGTAAGACTGGCCTAAATCTAACTGAAGAACGCCAAGAAGCCATGGACTTTTACAGCCTGTTTGTTAGGCGATGATGATGCTTACAAATTCAAATCTAATTTATAAGTTCCAACTCATAGTCCCGTTATTCAGGGTAATGCAAGAATACAACTCCATCTCAAACATGTGCTTTTATTCATAGTTTTCAACACTATCAAAAAGAATTATCAATTACCACTTTACAGGTATATTGAGTAATAATGAAACTTCTGAAGAAAGTGAGATAATTGAAAATTGAAGCTTGAAACATCTACAACTGAGCAGTGAAAGAAAAATGAGCCAAAAACATAGACGACTATCGTTAAGGAGATTAAAATGAAGTTCACTGGAAGATCCATAAACCAACACTGTCCATTTAGTGGGAAACCACACCAAGAGTGCATCCAATACCCAAAGGCTTTAATTTCTCTATCGAAACTTTCCAACACTAGCTCTTTCGCCATCACCACTATGGCACTATCTATCATATTATGCTATTCCTTAAAAACCAAATTACTCAAATCAAGCTAACTAGTACTTACTACCCCCTTTCTCCATTTCAATCCTCTTCATAATGCAACCAGATAATTGCTAGCTAGTCACATAATTAGCCTAGCCCCAAATGAGACGCCACAAAGAAATGAAATACCAACTGCAGCTATATATGTTAGATTACTTTAAGAAGTCTAATTTTACATACCTTAATCTGGGTTCGCGCAATTTTGGCTGGTTACGGGGCTTTCTATCGCCAACCCACTGCTGCCTTATTTGGTTCCATAGGAGAAGGCCTGCGTCCAACAAATATTCCTGCTATAAGTAATGTGGACATCTCCCAGAATCAAATTGCCTACTTCATTAGTTGCATAATAATATACAACCCATTTCTTTCAGCAACAAGATATAAGAGGGGGAGTCCTGGTACCCTTTAGGGAGATAACTGGATTTGGGGAAAATAAACAGAAAAGAAAGCAGCTTCAAACTTGCCATTATTTACATATTCAGAAGGATTGCTTGTGCTTCCACTACCACAGTGGGAATCAAGGTTCTGATTAGAGGCGCTCATAGATGAAATGCTTCTCTGTGATTGAACTGCACTATTGTCCATTTCATATGTGCTACTGCTCCAAATATCTTCCGTTAAGCTAGACTTCTTTACTGCTCGACCTTGTATTTTCAGTCCTTTTGATGGCTCATCCACAGCGATGATTAGTTGGGGCTTAGTACAGCATCCAAGACAACCTCTGCTCTGTTGCAAATCAGGCATTATGAAAATGATTAGTACCATTCCCTCAACATTCAAACCTAAGTAACCGAAAACAGTTGACTAAAAGCTATGATTAATACACATTAGAATCAATATCTGCCAAATACAGAACTGAAAGTGAATGTTTATTTCTTCACATTACAACGAAAAGGTTCAACCATTCACGTTGCAGATCTCTAATAGTTATGGCAAATCATTAAGCCCAAACAGATAAAAGAATTAAGATAGACATGCTTCAAGGGATGAAAGTTAAATCTATATAAATGAACATGTTCATCTGCAATCAAAATTAGGAAGAAACGCTTTCTCTAACTGCTACAACAAAGACAGTAGTATGAGCACTGGAGTTCTGAGCACAAGGTGTGTAACGACTTTCATTTCCTTAAATTTTTTTTTTCCAAATAAAAAGGGATTACTATGCAAAAGGTATTACCACAAGTACAGATGGGAAGGTGCCTAAATAGCAAGATAAAGTCCTCAACATTAAGATCATTTTCGTGAGAACTAGACCGCTTACATCAAGATTTTACATCAGAAAAACAAGGAAACCTGAGTTAAGCTAATCAGTCAATAAGTGAAAGGGACTCAAGTGAAAACCCAGTAGAAATTGTCGTATAGTAGGGAATAAAACGCAAGGAATAGCCGAATAGGTATGGGTTCAGATTAATTATAATTGGTTAAATGTCATATTAGAAAAAGAATTTAAAGCTCTTAGCGCAAATTGGCTGGCAGACACAAAAATACAACATACTTAAAATATTGGCTAAACTAGTTATTTCTCATTTGTACTTGCATAGATGTTAGCTTTTTTTTTTTTTTTTTTTTTGAAGGAATGCATAGAGATCAGCTCTTCGTATTAGAGAAAAAATAGGATTGCATATTTATGATAAAGCTCAGGGCAATTCCTACTAGGGATATTCCATACAAGGGAAGTGGAACAGTCACTAGATTATATGAAACATGATATTGTAATAACTCAAGATAAAATATATAAAGCCGTTTCAAATTTCATAAATTGACAAAAAGATTGGTTACTAATATTATTGAAAGCAATGATGCAGCATAACAACACTATGTATTCATACATGAGGAATTAGGAACTAATTTTTCTGGATCCTGTTCTCATTCCAGTTGGTATATGTCTGGCAAATATACATCAAGCGATAATTTTTGTTGTGCAACATATTTTTAGGAGGCTCCGTTGCCAACATAATGTGGTGCAAACTTGAAGAACCTTAAGTTACGAGGGACTATGCTGAGCAAAAGTTTATAATCCCACAACCCCATAATATTATTCTCTGAACTACAAAAGCCCTTCGGAATAGCACACTACCCAAGAGTAGGAAATATTTAGGCATATTAAATTACACTAATACTACACAAGCTTAGGGGGCATTAATCAAAAAACTGCCAGTATAATGGTTTGAGAATAATTATTAGCACACATATCCTCCATTTTCTTCACCCAATTATATAACTAAGGGTCAGCATCCTTTCAATATGTTATCTATGTACAACTAAGTCACAGAAGATCAACATCCTAAGTTCCTAACACATGCACAAAGAAATAATATGGTAGTTAATATGCTATGTGGTCATGCCGATGATGTTCAATTTTTTAAGAAAATACAACTTTGCGAGCAACAGATAAACAATTCTTATGCACACCACAGAATGTACAACCAGGCTTATGGAAGTCCTCCTTCCACATCACAAGAAAGTAAGATATCAACTTCAGATAAAATCCTAGACGTTGAAAACATGTTTACATGTTGTAACATGACCTAGCGTTTTTTTTGTCCCCCGATATAGAGAAGAAACAACAAATACTAGGACAGACTATCCCTACAAGTCTGATTCCCATGTCAAACATAATGTGAGACTCAAATCAGTTTTTAAGACTTACGAGCGACAAGATAATCATCAAAATATCTAAATGTCTTCGCCAATACGACTCAAAGATTTGTGTAAGTCCACACATGTATGTCTAATGAAAGCTCTTTCAACGCGTCATAGCAGTAACCATCTATATTAAAGTGCAAAAAGAAACTCCTAGGTACCTCCCATCTCTGCCTATTTTTGTGTCCTCTATCTATCCCCATACAGCTATAATTAACCTCACAACATTCTTCCCACCAATTATTAAACCACACAGGGGAGTCCAAATCATCTCAATTCCTCAATCATGTAAAATTCATGGAAACCTTTCACGGTAGACTAATTTTGTAGCCTGAGGTATTCAGTTGTCATTCTGTACAAGATAAGATATACATAGAAAGTGGGACAAAAGGAGGGGGAAAATCTAAAAGCCAATAAAAGAGATGGCTCAGCAACAAAATTGATAGCACAAATGATCAGATCATAAGACAAACATAAGAAAGCAGGCATAGAGATAACCAAGACCAGCATATGATATTCAGGATTTCAGTTCATCTTCCAAGTAGGTGAACAGACAGACGGCAATTGAGAAGGCAACATAAGGTTCAGAAAGTCAAAGAACACTTAGGAAGAGAAGCAATGACCAATGAAGTAATTATCATCAAAGCATTGAATGATCACATTATGTTTAACATCACTGATGATTTGATGAATGAGCAAGTGAGCAACACATAAAACAATTAACTCAGAGAACAGGACAGAGCTCAGATCAAGCTTTTGCGAGGAGTGCTGCTTTTAAAAAGCTAACATCCAGTGCTCACACTTCAAATTTATTCTGCACACAGATACCAATGAGTGGTAACCTTTCAATTCCATTGAAAAATACCGTCTCCATCCCACATAAGCACCTCAAACTCCCAAAACAATATTCAGTATCTGAATACGGGAGTTCTATAGTATAAAGTTCTTCTAGCATTACATACTACAAAAACATCATAAAGGCACCATAGTTAAGCAGAATTTAGCACTTCTCCACATCATAACAAAGAGATACTTATCTAATCTACACATATATTTTACACCTAACATCTAACTCTGCTATTCTGAATGAAACTACAATAGATAAAAATATGAAACTCTCATAAAAAGGATGAGGACCCTCACATTGAAAAGGATCCTGCATACATTTTTAATCTTTTCCGCCATCAAACAAGCCAGAGCGCCAAAATAAGCAAAGCAAAACCCCAAAAACGAACAACAACGCTTTCTCTCGACACATTTGTCAATTTCAATCATCAAACAACATCTTGCACTCATATCTTGTGCCTCAATGGGTGCAAGAACAAAGAAAGGGAGAAGAAGCGAGTGTAAAGAAGAGAGACAAATATAACAATACACATATAGCATTAAGCATTTTAAGAATTCTAGTAAACAACACACTTGCAACAAAAAAGTCTAATGAATCTCAATCATCTATAACAAGCTACCTCACAATACAAGGAACACTAGATTCCAATCCAAAGAGTAGAGCAAACTTCATTTGCACTATTCTGGCATCTAAAAGAACAAGGTAAAAGGAAGAACATAAAACCACTATTATACTAATATAAGGTACACAGCTTTAGCTTAGCACAGTTAAAAGTATGATTTATGAGCTGTAGAATCTTAAATAGTACTACATTTAGAAACCTTTTAAAACTTATTACTCCTGAAACTTTCTCATAAGCAACCTAAACCTAATTACACCTATACATTACTATATAAGGGAACAGCTAAAGCAATGTTTTCTGAGTCAAAAAGATACAGACTTTCTTTAAAGCAAAACTTAACAATAATAAACATCATAGAAAAGAAAAAAAGAAAACCCATTAAAAATCCAACAACACCACCAAAAATTAAACTTTTCTTCCACTCAACTGATTCCTACAATTTATCCACATAACCACAAACCCCAACTCAAGTTACACAAAAAATGGGACATAACCCAAAAGAGCATTAAATTGGGAAGAAAATACAGTAAAAGATCCAAATTTCTAAGAACAAAAAATACAACAACAAAAAAAAAATCATTGGCAGAGTAAAAATTAAGGGAAGAGTGACTCACCCCATGCATACAAAGATGCGCGAAATCCAAGAAAGAACTGATGATTGCCAAAGTTGCATTCACAGCAAGAACAACCAAGAGAGAGAAAAAATAATTAAAACCCAGATACTTAATTGCAATTTTGAAGGGATCAACATGCTTCAAATAAACCCAAAAAAAATAAAAATAAAAATAAAAAACCCAAAAAGGGTAAACCAGTGAACAGTGATGTCTACTGGTTGGTGATATCAGCAACCCACAAAAATCAAAGATTAATTAATTAATAATAATAATATAAAAGATTCAATTTTTAAGGGAGAAAGAGAAAGAAACCTTGAACTTGTGAGTGACTCCACCATAAGAACCAGATTAGCCGACTTTGTTTTGATATGTTCCCTGAACCCCACAATTTTGAGTCCTTTTTTTTTGTTGGGTATTTTATTTAATTTTTGGGAAGGGTAAAAGAGGAGGAATAAAGTTCTAAAGAAAATTGTTTTCTTTTTCTTGATTTGTATTTTTTGTTTGATTTTTAGTAGTCGCTTTTATTTTGGATAATAGTGGGAGTAGGAGGTTGGTCTATAAAAAGGGGTAGATGGAGAATTATATAGTTGTCAGTCTGTCAGAATATGATTCAAGATCTTTGAAAATGAAAGTGGATAAAATGTCTCCTGTATAGTGAGAAAAAGAAATTATATTGAAAAGAAAAACTCAAAAAAATAACAATATGTGAAGTTTGAAGTGACTACTATGGAGATACGGGGTTAAGGTTAGCATTGTCTACTAAAAAGCAAAAAAAATAAGGGTTTTTCTTTTAGAAACAACCTTTTAAAAACTACTTTTTGCGAAAGACAATATTTTTAAAAAATTCTGGCAAAACACAACCTTAAATTAAATTTTTTTGGCACGAGACAACCTTAGGCCAAATTTGAGGGTTGACTGGCCGGATTCGACGTTGACCACCCCCCCCCGCGCCCTCCCCCCGCGATTTGCGGCCCCCTCCCCAACCCCTCCCCCCGCCCGCCCCCTCCCCCGCGATTTCGCGGCCCCCACCCCTTCGATTTTCGCAAAACCCTTCGAATTAGAATTCGAATTGGATCTTGTGTGTTTTTTGAAAATGGTGTTGCACCGTGTTCGAAGGGGAGAGTGGGATAGGGGAGAGGTGTCGTCCGGTGTTGTCTTGGTGTTCGAGGTGGAGGGGGGAGGGGGTGGGGGCAAGGCGGTGGAGCAAGAGGGGAGGGGGAGGGGGTGGGGGGTTGGGGGTGGGGTGGTGGAGGGGAGGGGGGGGGTGGGGGTTGGTGGCGGGGGGTTAGGGTTAGGTCAACGCTGGAATCCGTCCAGTCAACCCTCAAATCGGCCAAAGGTTGTCTCGTGCCACAAAATTTTAATTTAAAGTTGTGTTTTGCCATCATTTTTTTAAAAGGTTGTCTTTCGCAAAAACTATTTTTTAAAAGGTTGTTTCTAACAAAAAAACCCAAAAAATATAGAAGCCTAGAAAGTTACAGCAAGGAATCATAGTCTCATAGTACTAATATAACATTCTGAATTGATTTTTTTTCGGTTTTTTCACCAAATATTCCTGACAAATTTTTTTAGTCACCAAATACCCCCAACTTTTTTCAAAATTTACCATATACCCCGACTTTCAAGAAAATACATCAAAATGCCATTAATGACTAACGGCGGTTAACTCCGTTAGTCATCAACTAATTTTTTATTTTAGACCCTAAATAACTCCTAACCCTAACTCACCCTAACCCTAACTCTAACTCTAACCCCTTAACAACCAGTCAACCACCACCACCTGTCCACTTCCCCACCCCAAAAGCTCCCCCACCCCCTCCCTCCACCCATTCCCCATCCTAGCAGCTCCCCCTACCGGACCCAACCACCCCCAGCCTATAGCCCCCCTCCCCCCACCCCACCCCCCCCCCCTTTGAATACCGCAAGCATCCCCTTCCCCATAGCCCCCCCTCCCCCCACCCTCTTTGAATCCCGCAGCATCCCTTCCCCCACCGCGTAACTCCATGGCATGTAGAATGCCTTGTTTCTCCGCCGGAATCTATGGCTTCCGTCGCACAATGGGAGTGTCCTGAAAATTAACTGCTCCGGTGGCGATTACCAGCTCTTCCGGTGAACTCATCGCGAATATTAGGGGGATCAAAGGAGATTCGAAGGGGCGGGGGAGGGGGCTCTTCCGGTGAACTGCGGTATTCGAAGGGGTGGGGGGAGAGGGGGCTCTTCCGGTGAATTGCGGGATACGAAGGGGGGGGGGGGGTTGCGGGCTGGGGGTTGGTTAGGGGGGTTGCGTGGGTGGGGGTGGGGTGGGTTGACTAGGTGGAGGGGCCGCTAGTGGGTGGGTGGGTGTTGGTAGTTAGGGAGAGAGAATTAGGGTTTTAGGTTTTTTTTAGGATTAATTAGGGTTTTTTAGGATTAATTAGAGTTAATGACTAACGGAGTTAACCGCCGTTAGTCATTAAGGGCATTCTGATGTATTTTCTTGAAAGTCAAGGGTATATGGTAAATTTTGAAAAAAGTTGGGGTATTTGGTGAATAACAAAATTTGTCAGGGGTATTTGGTGAAAAAAACGTTTTTTTGGTGAATAACAAAATTTGTCAGGGGTATTTGGTGAAAAAAACGTTTTTTTCTTATATAAAGAAGAAAACTAGGAGGTGTCTACCACCTAAAGCACCCACAAGGATGGTTACAACAAGCTTTAAGTACAAAAATATAGAAGAAAATAGAGCACAATGAAGCTCGAGTAGATGCTCCGCCGCGGCAATACACCATCTCCCCAGGCCCAACTGAAGACAACTTCTTGAAACCCTTCACGGGGGCAACACAAACACCACTGAAAATGAATAAGCTCCCAAATCTTCTCAAGAGAATCGCAATTACTTGAGGCTACAACAATCTAAAACCAACCACTAATCTAACAAACTAAAATAAATAAATAAATAAAACAGAAAATTAAAACATGAAAAGGAAAATAAACCCAAAAAATAAGAACTACCAAAAGGCTACCATTCGTCGGAGCCGCTAACGACCCATTGCGGACGAACACCCACGACCCACCGCGGACATGCGAACACCGTCGACTTGAACAACCACCAACCGGAGCCCACTCGAAGTGGGAGGAGAAGAATAACCCACACCGGCCGCACACCCACAAGCCATCAATCTGAAATTGCTTAATTTTAGAAATTTCAAAGGCTAATCAAGAGGCTAGTAGAACCAAAGTCCGATTGAGGACAAAAGAAATTGGACTAATTGATAAACTAGGCCATAACAATAGATCTAGGAGGAAGTGAAGAAGGAGGAGGCTAGGGTTTCAATTTCTAAAGAAATTGATTTAGGGGATAGGGTTTTAGAGAGAATGGGAAGCCCCTCTCTCTAGATTTTACTTTAGGTAGGTGTTTTAAGTGTGCACTAGCATTATGAATTGATAATTTGACATGATTTTTTTATTTTGATATGGATGACAAATAGGCAATAGGTTAATAAATATATATTGAAATCATGACTTCAATTTACATTTCTAGTCAATTCGGATTTTTCATATACACTAGTGTTTTTCTAGCAAAATACAATATACAAAGAAGGAGACTATTTATTAGAGCAAAGGCTTATATTACGCCTTGCCATTCAACATAACATTAAAAATATCATCATTGAAGGCGCCATAACCTTTTGGCAATCAATGTAGTCAAAGGTATTTGGGATCCTCCATGGAAAATAGCTAATATTAGAAAGGATATCAAACTTCTACTTAACAAGTTCGATAGTTGGCAGCTCAACCGTATTTTCCGAGAAGCAAATCGAGCGGCCGATTGGATTACTAACGTTCGTCATCTAGTTATATCATCATTTTATTGTTACTCCTTGTAATAATTCTTCACTTTCTTCTATCCTTGTAACCAACGCATTAAGAGTTCCCCTCGAGCGGAGGGTCTTCTAATGTTGATTTTCTCACCTTATAAAAAAATAGCTTCAGCTAGGAGGGAAGAAGTTTGTAACACCCCCAAATTACTCACTTTAAAATAAATAATTTGATAAATAATGTTTGAGTAATTTAGGAGTATTACCGCCACGTGACTATCACGCTTTCGGCAACCAACTACTAAGGCCCTGTTCTTTTGAACTTATTTTGGCTGAACTGAACTTATTTTTACTAAATAATAATAACATTAATAATAAATAATAAATAATAAATAATAAATAATAAATAATAAATAATAAATAATAAATAATAAATAATAATAATAAATAATAATAATAAATAATAATAATAATAATAATAAATAATAAATTATAATAATAATAAATCATAAATAATAATAATAATAATTAATAATAAAAAATAATAATAAATAATAATAATAATAAATAATAATAATAATAAATAATAAATAATAAATAATAATTAATAATAAATAATAATAATAATTAAATAATAAATAATATATAATAAAAATTAATAATAATATAATAATAAATAATACTAAATAATAAATAATAATAATAAATAATAAATAATAAATAATAAATAATAATAATAATAATAATAAATAATAATATTAATAATATTAATAATAGTAATAAATAATAATGATAATAATAATAACAATAAATAATAATAAATAATAAATATTAAATAATAAATAATAATAATTAAAATAAATGATACATAATAAATACTCCCTCTGTATTTTTTTATCTTTCTCACTTGGAATGTTGACACTATTCACAATTAGAGAGAATCTTTTAAATTCTTCTCAATATATAAGAAAAAAATATAGTCATGTGGGGTCTTGTTTGATTCGTCTCACTGAGTATTTTATTAATATCCAATAATTATAATTTTTACTAATATGTAATGAAAGATATTTAAGGTTGAATAAGTGCATTGGCAAACGCGCAAAGTCAAAGTAGGAAAGATAAAAAAATACAGAGGGAGTAATAAATAATAAATAATAAATAATAAATAATAAATAATAAATAATAAATAATAAATAATAAATAATAAATAATAAATAATAAATAATAAATAATAAATAATAAATAATAAATAATAAATAATAAATAATAAATAATAAATAATTAATAATAAATAATTATAATTATAATTATAATAAATAGTAAATAATAAATAATAAACAATAAATAATAATAATAATAATAATAATAAATCATAATAATAAATAATATTAATAGATAATAGATAATAGATAATAAATAATAAAAAATAAATAATAAATAATAAATAATAAATAATAAATAATAAATAATAAATAATAAATAATAAATAATAAATAATAAATAATAAATAATAAATAATAAATAATAAATAATAAATAATAAATAATAAATAATAAATAATAAGTGATAAATAATAAATAATAATTAATAAATAATAAAATATTAAATAAAAAAATTAAAATATTAATAGTAATATTGAAAAAAAATAATAATTACAATATTAATAGTAATACTGAACTTATTTTTGCTGAACTGAACTTATTTTTACTTATTTTTGCTGAACTGAACTTATTTTTACTTATTTTTGCTGAAAATAAGTCCAAAAGAACAGGGTCTAACTGACCAAAAACTTGCAGCGGAAGACTTGAACCAACATAATAATAACTCTTTATTATTAAAAATAAATATTGTCTCAAACTTAAAATAAATAAAACATCCTAAACTAGGTGAAGATCCCCTTCCTAGTATGCTCCCATGCACATCCAAAATTCATCTGCAATACTGCTTACCAAATAGGTAAACAGGGCAAAGCGAAATAGGAAAAAGGAAATACGCGTCAGTATAAAAGTGAGTACGAAATGTAATAGATAAATAACACATGACATTTGCTAGTTTGCAACATTTTACATTTCGAAAATTCCATCACTAATAATTCAAGAATTACCTTTTTTAGAATAAACTTTTTCCAAATAACTTGGATTAAAATAATCTTGAAAACAATTCATCTTCATATCTCCCCTTCCTTCTCCTAAGTGTACACACCCCCAGCTAGTCATCCCATCACAGATCTATATTAAGGGGTAACAATAATTGCCAACAAGTGGACTTTGAAGCATAAACCCTTCTTGATGTTAATCATGCGGTAATAATAATAATATGACTTGTAAGTCATGAATATCCGTTTCTCATAAACAACTTTTTGGACATTCAAAGTTCATAAAAACCAATCGAACCATTCTTTGTAATAATAATTCAAGTTTCCAAAAAGGATAACAAAGCATTATATAAAATGATTGATAAAAACCATTCCTTCTTTTTATTTCCAAAAGTGAACAATAAAATGTTGTAACCATTTTAAACGAGATTTTTAAATCAATCCAACCATTAGATCAATAAACAACTTTTACACATAAAATCATATTTCAAAAGATCTAGCTACATAACGTACCTTGATCTTGCACAAAGAGTATACTAGCAACTTCACCTATTCTTATGCTTGAGCTTTCTCCTAACCAATCAATAATCTAAAAATCTAATAAGTAACTTATCACATGAACTTAATCATGAATTTAAACATGAATTCCTACATAACCTATCATGAGCATAATATTTTTGAGTAAGAAACATGAAAATCTTTTTCTTAAACCAAAGAAAATTGGAACTTGAATAAGAAATATAAAACTAGAATAGATTAAGAAAAGGAGAAAGAACCTTGAAGTAAGAGAGTTTGAATTCTTCAAATTTTTTTGTGTGGAAAAGATGGCTTAAGATATGGGGTATTTATAGAAGTAGAATAGGTAGTACTTAATTTCCAAAATTAGATAGTTTGTAACACTAGTAGAATAATTGCTTATTGTTGCGGTCATTAAGTGGCCTATTGCGGTGGTTTTCGCGCCAAAGCAATAAAAGGCGCAAAGAATAGGTAGTAACCTATGACTGTGGTTCCTACTCAAAAACCCCAACAATAGGTAGTGTTAATAATACAAAAAATAATTAAAAAGCAACATATTGCTGCTGTTGTTGGTAAAAACAACAGCAATATATGAGTCTATTGCGGCTATTTTTACCAAACAACAGCAGCAATAGGTTGTTTTTTTTAAAAAAAAAAAAAATTCATACATTTCTAATGTCCACTAGTGGAAAAAAACGGAAGGGTTGCGGTCAAAACAACCCTTAGGGTTGCGTTTTTGGTTAGCAGCCCTTTCCGTAGCAGCCCTTCACTAAAACCGCAGCCCTTCACAACGAAGGGCTGCGATTTTGGGTCTAGACCGCAGCCCTTCACAACGAAGGGCTGCGATTTTGGGTCTAGACCGCAGCCTCTTCTATGTGTGAAGGGTCGCGGTCTAGACCCAAAAACGCAGCCCTTCAGATTGGATTTTTTTTTTTTTAAAAAAAAAAAATTCAGCACCCCCACCCCGGCCGCAGCCCCCGCCCCCGCACACCTCACCCCACCCCACCCCATGCACTCCCCCGCACTCCCACCCACACCCCGCCCCTCGCACCCCTACCCCACCCCCACCCCTTGCACTCTCCCCGCACCCCCACCCACACCCCGTGCCCCGCACCCCCCACCCTAACCCACCCCCCCGCACTCCCCGCACCCCACACCCCACGCCCACCCCCCGCACTCCCCCGCACCCCACACCACACCCCACCCCACCCCTTACACTCCCCCGCACCCCCACCCATACCCCAACCCCCGCACCCCCACCCTGCCCCACCCCCGCATCCCCCGCACCCCACCCCACCTCGCCATCCCCAACCCCCTACCGCCAGCCACCCGACCCCATCGCCCCCCTAGCCCAGCCCAAAGACCCCCAGCCTTGCAACCCACCGTTGCAGCGCCCCCCAAACACCTCCCTTCGACACAAAATAAACCCGATCAAATTGCAATATATCACAAGTTTTTCAACGTAATAATTAACTTTAAATATATATATTTAATAATGTAAAAAGTATACATAGAATTGATATATACCAACTATCTAATTATATCGCGAAATCCACAAAAATGTATCATAAGCAATCATCACAAAGGTAGGTCGCCAACTTATCCCGAACTTCATTTTAATTCCTCTATGGTGAAGGCCCTCAAACTTGTTGTGTTATTCATATAAACCTTGCAAAACAACCAAGGAATAAACACATAACACTAGTAGAATAATTGTTTATTACTGCGGTGGTATTGCTGCGGTTTTACCCATACGCAGCAATATATCACGTAAAAAGAAAAGGTAAAATATAAAATAAAGATATTGCTGCGGTTTTGGCCAAAAACCGCAGCAATATGGTTTCAACGGAAATTTTTTGAAAAAAAATTGACTTTTTGACTAAACATATTGCTGCGGTTTCTGGCAAAAACCACAGCAATATATTTAAATAATATTAAAAAATGTAAAAACCGCAGCAATATACACATTTATTCTATAAGAGACGCTAGGGTTTGGGATACTCTTCACCCTTCATCTGTTTCATAACTCCTGCATATCACTCCTTTCTCTCTCCTCCTTCAAATCTCCTTCCCTCTCCTCAAGCTTCCTCCGGCATATTCGAGCTTCTCTTCCCTCACTTCCCTCATTTTTGTTCGACCTCCTTTGTCTTCAAGTCTGCTGATCGTCGGCGTCTTCAAAGATCACGTCGTTTCCCTCATCCGCTCGCTGGCGTTGCCTCGTCTCGGCGTTGTTTCGTTTCGGCGTTGTTTGTCTTCTCGCAAGTCGCCGGTTTTTGTCTGCTCGATCTGCTCGCCGGCGTTGGCTTGTCTGCTGGTCGGAGTTGGCTCGTTCTGCTCGCCGGAGTTGGCTCGTCTGCTCGCCGGCGTTGGCTCGTTCTGCTCGCCGGAGTTGGCTCGTCTGCTCGCCGGTTCTTGTTTGTTCCATTTTTATTATTTTAATTTAGATCTGATATTTAGGTCTTTTACTTTTTCCCTTTTTTTTTGAATAAATTATAGCAAGAGTTCATATTTTTTTGTCGATCTAATTCATTGTCGAATTCAGAGCTCATTTTTTTTTCGATCTAATGTAGGCATGTAGCGCAATAATGCACTAATTTTTTTTTTTTTTTTTTGTTTTTTTTTGTTTTGATGATGGATATTGTTTCATTGTTCATGGAAATGGCACGATCCTCTTTTGATGATGGATATTGTTTCATTGTTTAATTACTTACGTAGTCCTAGCTACGATCCTTTTTTTCAGTCTTTTTATTTATTTTCCTAACCGCGCGCGGGTCGGGCCGGGTTTAGAGCGCTCTTAAATTCACCAGAATTTTTTTTTTTTTTTCATTTTTACAATGGCCTATTGTTGCGGTTTAGCCTAAAACCGCAGCAATAGGTTCTCTTTTTTAATATTAAAAAAATACATATTGCTGCGGTTTTGGGAAGAAACCGCAGCAATAAGTTGACGTATTGCTGCGATTAAAAACCGCAGCAATAGGTAATTACCTATTGCTGCGCCCTTTATTGCTGCGCGGCTAAAACCGCATCAATAGGCCACTTAATAACCGCCGCAATAAGCAATTATTCTACTAGTGTAATATAAGAATTCAATCATTTACCGTAGTTAATAGTAAAAAAAATGACATATACGTTCCCGAAATTCAATCAAAAACAAATGCAAGCGTAAAATTATACACACTAGTTATATTATACCTATATTATCATGTTCAAAAATAAATTGGAGTTAAATGACTCGAGAAATAGGAATTGGACGCGAAAAGACGAAAATAGGCCTAAAATCACATTTACGTTCCCGAAATTCGACCAACAACAAATGCAAGCCTAAAAATCTACACAATAGTTACCTTATACCTCATATTATCATGTTCAAAAAGAATTTGGGGTTGAATGACTCGATAAGTTCGAATTGGAAGCGAAAAGGCTAAAATAGGCCTAAAATGACCTTTTCGTTGCCGAAATTCAACCAACAACATATACAAGCCTAAAAATCTACACAATAGTTACATTATACCTCATATAATCATGTTCAAAAATAATTTGGGGTTAAATGACTCGATAAGTACGAAAAGGGACGCGAAAAGGCAAAAATAGGCCTAAAATGACCTTTACGTTCTCGAAATTCAACCAACAACATATGCAAGCCTAAAAATCTACACAATAGTTACATTATATCTCATATAATCATGTTCAAAAATAATTTGGGGTTATATGACTCGAGAAATAGGAATTGGACGCGAAAAGGCGAAAATAGGCCTAAAATGACCTTTTCGTTCCCGAAATTCAACCAACAACATATACAAGCCTAAAAATATACACAATAGTTACATTATACCTCATATAATCATGTTCAAAAAGAATTTGGGGTTAAATGACTCGAGAAATAGGAATTTGACGCGAAAATAGGCCTAAAATGACCTTTTCGTTCCCGAAATTCAACCAACAACATATACAAGCCTAAAAATCTACACGATAGTTACATTATACCTCATATAATCATGTTCAAAAAGAATTTAGGGTAAAATGACTCGATAAGTACGAATCGGACGCGAATCGGCCAAAATAGGCCTAAAATGACCTTTTCGTTCCCGAAATTCAACCAACAACATATGCAAGCCTAACAATCTACACAATAGTTACATTATACCTCATATAATCATGTTCAAAAAGAATTTAGGGTTAAATAACTCGATAAGTACGAATCGGACGCGAGTCGGCCAAAATAGGCCTGAAATGACCTTTTCGTTCCCGAAATTCAACCAACAGCATATGCAAGCCTAACAATCTACACAATAGTTACATTATATCTCATATAATCATGTTCAAAAAGAATTTGGGGTTAAATGACTCGATAGGTACGAATTGGATACGAAAGGCGAAAATAGGCCTAAAATGACCCGAGAATCGAGTCCCATGGCAATGGAATGCCCAACAATGGGTAGCGGCGGAGTTGGAACTGTTATAAATGTGGAGAGCACCAGATGGGCATTCGATTGCCATGTGACCTGACTCTCCACATTTGCAACAGCCCCACCACCACCGCCACTACTGCCCCCCACTGCACTCCCTCATTGCCATGTAGGCGTAAAATGACCTTTTCGTCCCGAAATTCAACCAACAACAAATGCAAGCCTAAAAATCTACACAATAGTTACATTATACCTCATATAATCACGTTCAAAAAGAATTTGGGGTTAAATGACTCGATAGGTACGAATTGGACACGAAAGGCGAAAATAGGCCTAAAATGACCTGAGAATAAGGTCACATACTCACATGGCAATGGAATGCCCATCACCGGGTAGCGGCGGAGTTGGAACCGTTATAATTGTGGAGAGCACCGGATGGGCATTCGATTGCCATGTGACCTGACTCTCCACATTTGCAACAACCCCACCACCACCAACACTATTGCCTCCCCCCACTGCACTCCCTCATTGCCATGTAGGCGTAAAATGACCTTTTCGTTCCCGAAATTCAACCAACAACAGATGCAAGCCTAAAAATCTACACAATAGTTACATTATACCTCAGCCCTCCCCCACCCCATCCCTAGCCCACCCCCACCCCCCGCCCAAGATCCCCAGCCCTCCCCCACCCCCCCGCGCCTCCCCCCACCCATTGTCATCCCCCCTTACCCCATGTCCGGCCCTCCCAAACCCTCCCCGCCCTCGCGCCCCTCCCCCACCCCCACCCCTCGCCCAAAGATCCACAGCCCTCCCCCCCCCCCCTCGCCCCCTCCCCCACCACTCCGCCCAACACCCCCCATCCCTACCACCCCCTCCCCCAGCCCCCCCACCCCCTACAATCACTGTTTCAGCTAATACAAGCACATTGATTTCAAAATCCAATGAAATTAAACAAAAATTAGAGAAATTTAAAAGAGGAGAGAGAGTAAGAGGGGAATTACCGAAAGAGAGTGAGAGAAGGGATGATCCACAAACAATGCAAGAGTGGAGGAGAGAAGAGAAGAAGAAGGAGCGTAAGGTGGTGCAGCTGCGTGGTGGTGGAGCACTGGTGGTGGCGTCAATGCAGTGGAGGAGAGAATGAACCAATGCGTGGTGCGCGTTGTTGCCGTGGCCGAGTTGGTGCGTCGTCGTGGCGGTGCGTGAAATGCGTGGTGGTGGCGCACCGGTGGGTGGGTCAATGTGGTGGCGGAGGTAGGGTTTCGCGCAAGGAGAAGTTCGCTCGTGAATTTTGTCTAAGGGAGGGAAATTGAAATGGGGGTACTGCATTGTATGCGCGCAAAATTAATTGAATAAAAAAAAATGAAAGTGAAGGGCTGCGATTAGCCCAAAAACCGCAGCCATTCATACAGTACGAAGGGCTGCGTTTTCTTGTTAACCGCAGCCCTTCACTAAAATGGTTGCGGTTTCCTTGAAAACCGCAGCCCTTCATACAAGAAGGGCTGCGTTTTAAAAAAAATGCAGCCTCTTCCAAATACATGACCCTTCCTTTTTTCCCCTAGTGGTCATATACTTCATTACTTCACCCAACAATATTTTCACAAAGAAAACTATACAACTAGATTTTTTGGAATTCATTCAAACAACAAATGAATTAATAAAACCCATAACTACAACATTTACATTTGATATTGTAAGAAATGAAACTATGAAACACACCAAATCTGAAAAATGTAACCAATACAAAAAACTAAAATATCATATTCATTACAAAATTAAAATGGAAATTAAACTAAAATAGAAACTCTAAAATAATTCATTCAAAAAAAGTAAAAACAAAAAAAATAGAAATCCTAAACATCAACCTAAACTGAAAATAAATAAAAATGAAGAAAATACAAAAAAATATAAAAAAATGACACGAACTCTTCGGGATTCGAACGAAGGACACGAACTCGCTGGAAGACGAAGAAATACAAAAAAATGAAGGACGAACGAAGGAGACGAAGTCGCCGGTGTTCAACGATGCCCGAACTCGCCGCGAAGTCGCCGGAAGACGAAGAAGAGGAGAGAGAAAATTGAAAGCTTCGCCGGTGCGGTTTTCAGATCTGGTGAGTGCCTTCACCGGAACTAACCCCTTCGTCACTCGTTTTTGATCTTCAACGACGGCGAAAATAAGAGGCGAGAGAGAAAGCTACCGCGCGACTTGTTTGGGCGAGAGGATTTCGACGGTGATGAACAACCGACGAAGAAGAACGGCCGACGAACGCCACTGATTGAACGACCGACGAAGAAGGACGAATCTCGAGGAGAAGAGAGAAAGGAGTGGCGAGGACGACGAAGATGTTGAGAGCGGTCGGCGAGTTGAGAGCGGCAAGCGAGTTGAGAGGAGAGTGAGAGGAGAGAGGAGAGAGGAGAGAGGAGAGAGGAGAGTGAGAGGTTGAGAGAAAACGACTACATTAAAAAAAAGGGGGAACAAGAACCCTAACTACACGCATGTCTTATATTAAAAAAATGGGGATATTGCTGTGGTTTTTTGTAAAAACCGCAACAATATATTAAAATATTATTTTTTTAATATGATTTTAATATATTGTTGCGGTTCTTGCCAGAAACCGCAGCAATATATCTGGTCAAAAAGTCAATTTTTTTTCAAAAAATTTCCCGTTGAAATCATATATATTGCTGCGGTTTTTTGCCGAAACTGCAGCAATATCTTTATTTTATATTTTACCTTTTCTTTTTACGTGATATATTGCTGCGTATGGGTAAAACTGCAGCAATATCACCGCAGCAATAAGCAATTATTCTACTAGTGTAACTTTCACCATAAATTAGGAGATTAAACCAAGATTTGTGACCTCCATCATTAAATTTGGAAGTTTTAGAAAATCAAAACCCCCCACCCTAAATAGGGTGGTCGGGCATCAAGATGTTTTATTTTTTTTCGCAAATCTTCATCATAAAGAGGAAAATTATTTTAAAACTTATTCAATAAAAAATGTGACTAGGATTTAAATAAAAAAGTTTAACAAATCCATGTTTGGCGCCATATTCCCGTCAAAAATAATTTTTAAACGAATAAGATTACTAAAATACCCTTTGCTTAAAATATTTATTTTAGAAAATAAATTTTAATTGCTTAAATAAATACTCAAAAATATGGGGTATTACAAAGTTACTGGCTGAGATTGAAAGTTTGACTAGCTATCTAATTGATCTTGAAGTAGTATACCAACGAGTGTTGAACCGTTTGTCTTGGATCTATCAAATTTTAGCTTATTGGTACAAGTCATGTGGAGGAGCAATCCAACAAATATTTTATGATTATGAGTGTTTTGAACTTAAGTAGCGTATTTGAAAAATGACAAGTCAAGCCGTGTTTTACCAAACCATATTGAGTAAGATTTAAAAGTTTAGCAAAAGGTTCCCATCATTAAATTAGAGGTTTTGTTAAAGACCATGGCGGTTTTAATTTTCCAAATACACGATAAGAGAATAACAATTCTATATGTGTTCAGCTTATGATTTTGGTGGAGTAGTTGGTTAAAATTATGATGAAGGGGTTATCCGTAGAAATTGGAATGCCATTTGCATGGGTCCGAACGAGTTTCCATTGAAAATAGTTTAAGAATAGATGGTTTTGGATTTCAATCTCTATTTGGTATCAAGGGCGAGTTTTTGGAATGTTTGGGTTCCTATATCGGAGGTTGTCTAGAATTATGAGAGCGTAATGAATGAGTTATCATTGAAAAAAAAATGTAGAGGCAATATCTAACTTTCAAATCCAGCGAATACCTCATTTATTATTGACAGTAATGATTTCATGGGAAAGTTGAAAATAGTTTAAGAATAGATGGTTTTGGATTTCAATCTCTATTTGGTATCAAGGGCGAGTTTTTGAAATGTTTGGGTTCCTATATCGAAGGTTGTCTAGAATTGTGAGAGCGTAATGAATGAGTTATCATTGGAAAAAAATGTAGAGGCAATATCTAACTTTCAAATCCAGCTAATACCTCATTTATTATTGACAGTAACGATTTCATGGGAAAGTTGATTATTTTAGATCCGGATGGACACAAAACCCAATCTCATCCATCCAATTTACAACTATATTTAATATATCTAGCCAATGTCATTAACTAAAGCATCAAAATTAGTATATGAGAGTTAAGTGGGGAGTTCCATTAAACTCCCACCGACCAACCATGAGGTTGGAGATTCAGTTCTTATTGAATCTAACTTAAAAATTTGTCCATGTGATTGTAATTTTAAATGACTCAAGTTTTCTTGTGGGATAGGATCCCCTCATTTTTTCACCTCACAATGGATGTTCCTTTTAGATAAGTACTTATAGACTCGAGTTCAGCTCCAAAATCAAAATTGATGAAAAATCATCAGTGGTTCTCCTGATCATAATTAATTGGAGATGAGTGTTACAAAAATTTACCTCTACCTCTAGCATTAGGATACTAATCTTCATCAAAAGGTGTATACTCCGTATAATTACAGATATATTTTTCAGCAGCATCACTTCTTTGCCTGGATAAGATCAATTCAACTCCTTTTTAAAAAAAGAAAAAGAAAAAAGAACTCCTATATGAAAAGCAGGAACATGTTCTATCTATATGAATTAGAAAAAGAACTCCTTTTTTTCAATTATAAAAGTGGGTCTAGAATTAGTTCATATTAAGTCTCTCTCTAGGCGCTCCTATGGTTTGAGTGTTCTAGTCCTATTTCTCCATTCCTTCTTCTCGATTTTTCGAGTCTTTAATCCCTTCTTGGGATTGATGGCAGTAATTATGACGGAGGAAATTTCATTAAAAGTATCGAGTATGCGTATTACGGAAGATGAAGATCACTTGATTGTTCTGGATGATGCTGCGAATGACGATAATAATCAAGACCTTGCCCTATCTTTGGTTGGAAGAGTTTTGACTATTCGTTCCTATAATTTTGAGGCCTTAAAACGCACCTTGAACCAGATTTGGTATATTTCCCATGGAGCTTTGTTTAGGGCAATTGAGAATGGACTATTTGTTGTTCAATTTGCGAACCAACGCGACAAAACAAAGGTCATGGCAGGGAGACCTTGGACCTTTGATCAAAACCTTGTGCTATTGAATGAGATTGAAGGCGATTTACAACCCTCGAACATTGCTTTAAAATTCTGTCCCTTCTGGGTCAGATTATATAACATGCCGATGAGTAGTAGGACGGAGAGGCATGTGCATCTGATTGGTGGTAGTATGGGAGAGGTGTTGGAGGTGGATCATGATGGTGTGGGATGGGATAAATCAGCAAGGGTTCGTATCTTATTGGACGTCACAAAACCACTTCGAAGAGTTCAACGGGTTTCTTTGAAAAGCGGAGACTCGGCTATGGTGGAGATCAAATATGAGCGTCTACCTATGTTCTGTTATATGTGTGTGGGACTATAGGTCATATAAAACGGGATTGTATGAAGAATCATGAAGAAGAGAAGGAGATTGAAAAGCAATGGGGGTCTTGGCTCTGTGCATCTCCGAGGAGGGGTCGACAAAAGATGGAAGAAGAGACCTGAAACTTTCTCAGGTGTGCGCGTAGCCTTGATTTTGAGAACCCATGTGCTGGGCGGGAGCTTACTGCTGCTGCCCGTGAGATGAGGCCAACGCCTCAGACTACAATCGAGCCACAAGTGACGAAGGCGAAGGACGTGAATACTACTATCCACTCTCCTACTTCTCCTCCGTCCATCACTCTTGATGACCCAGGTATTACTGCTGGCCATGAGGTTCTCGACCCTCAATTATTTGTTTTCAAATCAACTCCCAATGTTGTTCATGTAAAGACTCGAAAAAACAAAATAAAGGCTCGTGTTGTGCCTATGGAGATCACTGAAACTAATGAAACTAATGATCAAGAAGGACAAAGTAATTTGCATAATTGTCCACCTGGGGAAAAACGAAAGTTACCTGATCTAATGCTTGTTAATGATGATGTTGACAAAGATAAGTTGACTTTAAAAAAGTTGAAAACGGATTTGACTTGTGCTCCTGGCAGTGGCTTGTTAACTGTTGAGGCGGAGGTTGGTGCATCTCAACCCCGCCCGGCATTATGAATGTTTTGTGTCGGAACTGTCGGGGCTTGGGCAACCCCTGGACAGTTCGTCAATTAAAGAGATGGAAGACGTCTCTGGCTCCCGACATTATGTTTTTGTCGGAAACAAAAATCAAAAAAGATGTTGCAGAAAATTTGAAGGAGAGAATTGGGTTTACGAATTCTATTGGTGTGTCGAGTGTGGGTTTAGTTGGAGGTCTTTACTTAATGTGGAACCGGGAGACTATTTCATTTGATATGATTTCTTTTTCTCAGAACCATATTTGTGGTGATGTGGTTAGTAAGGGTGATGTGCAATGGCGTTTTATTGGCATTTACGGGTGGCCGGAGGAATCTAATAAACATAAAACTGGTCTCTTCTTCATTCTCTCTGCGGAGATACGAGTCTTCCTACTGTGACCGGAGGTGATTTTAATGAGATCTTAGATTATGAGGAGAAAGAAGGAGGGTCGGATAGGGAGAAGAGGGACGTGATTTGTTAGAGGTGTGTGGTCTTGGGAATCTGCGAGTGGTTGGGCAATGGTATACTTGGGAGAGAGGGAATAGTCCGGAGACAAGCATCAGAGAGCGTCTTGATCGTTTTCTTGTCACTCATGACTAGATGCTTAAGTTTCCGAGTGCTTATATCAAGTATTTGGTGCGCTACAGGTCGGATCACTCGGCCATCTTGCTTTGGGGGGCTGAACCGAGGAGAGTGAGAAGTGGGAGGCGAAAAAAAGAATTTCAAGTTTGAAACTTGTTGGCTTTTAGATGAAGGTGTGATGGAGTGGTGAAAAAGGCTTGGGATGAGGCTAAGGGGGAGTCTATTCAGGCTCGAATTAAAGTGGTAGCGAGGGATTTGGTGTCTTGGAGTAAGGAGAGTTGTGGGAACTTGCCTAAGCAGATTGACAGAGTTGAAAAGGCGCTCCATGAGGCGCAAATGAGACCATTCACAACGGCTAGCTGTGAGGAGTGTGTGACGCTTGAGCAACAACTTCATGACTTACATGATAGCAACAACTTCATGACTTACATGATAAGCAAGAAGCCTACTGGTATCTTAGATCCCGTGTTGCAGATGTGAAAGATGCTGACCGTAACACAAAATATTTTCATCATAAAGCATCACAGCGCAAGCAGAGAAACTTCATTAAAGGTATCCTTGATAGTGGGGGTACATGGCAAACTGAAGAGGAGATTATTGAAGAGGAGGTTGAAAATTATTTTCAAAATATTTTCACTTCAGATAACCCTTCTACTGAACAGTTTGATGAAGTTTTGCAGCATGTTGCTCTTCTATTACTACTTCCTATAATGATGCTCTTTTGAATCCCTATACTAAGGAGGAGATCTATACTGCCCTGAATCAAATGCATCCCTGCAAGGCTCTTGGCCCTGATGGCATGCATCCTATATGTTATTAGAGATTATGGCATATCATAGGTGATGAAAATTTTGCTTTTGTAAGTAATATTTTACATGATAATTTTTTCCTTGAGGAAGTTAACTATACTAATATTGCTCTTATCCCAAAAGTTAAATCCGCTACTAATGTATCTGAATATAGGCCTATTAGTCTCTGTAATGTGCTGTATAAAATAGCTTCTAAGGCTCTTGTGCTAAGATTGAAAAATATTCTGCCTGCTGTTGTAACGGAAAACTAGAGTGCATTTGTTCCAGATCGTATGATTACTGACAATTCTTTGATAGCTCTGGTGATCTTTCATACTATGAAGCAACGTAACAACATCAGAACGGGTAATATGGCTATGAAGCTAGGCATGAGCAACGCTTATGATCGTGTTGAATGGGAGATCCTGAGAAAACTTCTCTTCACTATGGGTTTCGATGGCGAGATGGGTGAATGTAGTTATGAAATGTGTTACTACTCGTGTCATATTCTTTCATCATCAATGGCGAAACTTAGAGGTTGGAAAGAGAAACTTTTATCAAGAGCGCGGGGAAGGAAGTGTTGATCAAGGCGGTTATTCAAGCCATTCCCACCTATCTTATGGGTGTGTATAAGTTCCCAGTGGCAATTATTCAGGAGATCAGTTCAGCTATGGCTCGGTTTTGGTGGGGGAGCAAGGGAGATGTTCGAGGGATGCATTGGATGAGTTGGGATAAATTATGTAAACATAAGTGCATGGGAGGTATGGGGTTCAAAGACCTTAATGTTTTCAATGATGCACTTTTAGGTAGACAAGTTTGGCGCCTTATTCATTTTAAAAATTCTCTCCTAAGCCGTGTAATAAAAGCAAAATACTATCACAGTGATGTCCTTCAGGCAAGCTTGGGGTATTCTAATAGCTTCTCTTGGAGAAGTATTTGGAGTGCGAAGAGTTTAGTGAAAGAAAGGATTATGTATAGGGTGGGAAATGGGAAAAATATTGACATATGGAGAGATCCGTGGATTGGAGATGAGAGAGGGAGATTCATTGAGAGTGATGAAGTAGATGATGTGAAGGTTAGAGAGACAAGAAATGTATTTATGCCATTCCTCTTAGCCTTCGGGGTGGAAGTGATGATTTTATGTGGGCATATTCTAAGGATGGGAAGTACACTGTCAAGACCGCATATATGATAGGAAAGGGGGGAACCCTTGATGAGTTTCATGTGCTACTTGGGTGAATTTATGGAAGATGGAAATCTCCCCAAAGGCTCGTCACTTCATGTGGCGTGTGTGTACCAACACGCTTCCTGTGCGTGCTATTCTCAAAAGGCGACACATTGTGGAGGATGCATCGTGTCCCTGGTGCCCTGGTACCGAAGAGACAATCCAACATGCCCTTTTTAATTACATGCAGCAGGATCTAGTAGCTATGAAAGGAATGCGACTGTGAAGATATGTTAGCGGAACTCGACAATGAGAATTTTCTTGATTTGATTGACCAGTGGACTGCATTGGAGGGAAAAATGGTGCAAAGAGGTTGCATTCTTGCATGGAACTTGTGTACGAAAGAAATAAATATGTCTTTGAAAACAAAATTATTCCCGTGGAAGTGGTGGCTCAACCGTGCATAGGCAAACCGAGGAATATAACGCCTACACCCAACAAATCTATGCGGGACCGAGGAGGGTAGCTCTCCCTAGTTCTAACAAGTGGTGTGCTCCCATGCCTGGTGTGATAAAAATCAATACTGACGCCTCGCTAAGTGAAGAAGGTTGGGCAGGTTTGGGTGTCGTAGCCCGTGACAACAAAGGGTAAGGTTATCTTCTCGGCAGTGAAGAGATTGAAGGCCTGGTGGCCGCCAGATATAGCTGAAGCTAAGGCCATCCTCTTGGCCGTGAGCTGGGCGAGGAAGCAAGCCCTGAAACAAATTATTGTGGAGTCGGATGCGCAAGTGATTATCTCTCGCCTCTCTATGGCTGCAATCTATTTCTCAAACTTGGATGCGATACTTGGTGACATTATTTTTCTTTGCTCTGATTTTGATTACATTAGCTTTTCTCATGTTAAAAGAGATGGGAATTTTGTTGCCCATCATCTTGCTAAGGATGTGCCGTCTGGTTATGAGCAATGCTGGGTGAATCATTGTCCCAAGATCCTGTTGCTCCGTATGTACTTATGGACGTTTTGTCCCTTGATTAATGGCACTTCTCTTTTCCCTTAAAAAAAAAAAAGAGTCAAGAGCTTTCGCTTGCCAAGCAGAAACTCATAACTCATGTCATGAACTAGACTATGGTACTTATAAATGCAAATGAACATTGACATATGGTAAGTATATAAGATAACTTCTGTAATTTGATGCAAATATTTAGGCAAATAAGCAGGAATGCAGGATAAAAGTATCAACAGCAGAGGCTGCAAGTTTCTTTCAAGTAGAAATTTATGAATTTTGTATTTACCATGGTTATGTACATCAATCCTTGTCTTTGCTATTGATCATTCACTTTTACTAATTGTTATTCTTTTTCGTACAATAAAAAAGAATCCCCTGAATTTTAAGCCTTCTCTTCCGGGTATATAGCAGCTCTGATCTTAAACATATCAGTTGCTTCATTGCTTGCCTGCTCCGCGACTGATGCTTTTGCAAGAGATGCAGCAAATAAATATGGAAAATTATGGTCACTGAAACACGATGAGAACAAGTATATCCTTTTGGCTTGTAAATCTTGTATCGAAACAACAATATTCTACTTTTTGAATCTCTCTAAGTAGTAAGTATTGGAGGAAGAAGTTCAGACTTAGTCCCAAGTATAGGAGCTTTGGTGTCAGGAAAGAATTTTTCAATATCTGAAAGTGAGGTAACATGTCCAAAGTTAGTGACTTCAATAGGATAGCGAAGGAGGTGACCAGGCAAGTCTTGATCGAAAACTTCACTAGCGTAAATATTCCAATTATCCTTGGCAAGTTTGTTCACTGTCTGCATGCATTCCAGTGACTCGGGGTAGAGAAACGATTCATGAATTTGGTGAAGGTGCTCGTACCACAATGCCATTCTAAAACCAAATATCTGACCCTTTGCTGATAGGCTTCCTGATATATATTGCGGCTGGTAAGCTCCCATTGCTATCTCCGTGTCTCTTCCCCCATCCATCGACCTTTGGTTTATATTTGCGGACCCAATAATGATGTATTCATCGTCGACTAGAAGACAAAGATACAAACAAAACATTAACCAAAAAGAAAATTTGAGTGACAAAATTAGATGTTATACTAGAGGTGGGTACTTGGATTTCTAGAGGCCTCGTTATATTGTTTTGATAAACTTCCATTTCTTGTCTTAAGAAACAAAAGAACCTTGACATCTTAACACAAAACTCCCAACTTCAGAAAGCATCAAATAGTCCTAAGAAGTAAGTTAGACATATACTTTTTCAACAAAAAAGTAAGGTACTAGGAATCATTTCCATTTGAGTTGTAAAACTGAAAGAAAACTACCCCATTAAACTTATTTTGAAGAACAGTTGTTTATCTTTTTAATTATTTTACTCAACTTTCAAGTACATTTATTTATCTTTTTGAAAAATTGAAGGTTTATTTTGTATAACTTTCATGAACTGACTTTATATCTATTTTTATGTAACTTTTGTAGTTTAACTAGTTATCAGACAAGTATAAACATCTGAAACAAGAATTTCCGTTTAAAAAAAAGAAAAAGCTCAGTTAGCACGAAATAGAAGATACCTATCATCATTTTAGCATGAACATATATCATGAAGCGTCTATTGTGTTGAGCTTTGGCATAGTTAGAATCAGACCCTGGCTTCTCTGTAGGTTCATACTCCCCAGGTTTCAAAACCTCGCGATTGCCAAGACAAAAAAATGATAAATAATCTTTTGGATGTGCATTGATCTGCTTGCTTTGTATAGCAGCAGCAATATCAGCGTACATCATTTCCATTGTCCTCCTCTGCCAATATAGTATTGCCTGAACAGCACCACTTTCAGGTTCTCCTTCAGGCCACATAGGGATTACAACATATACTGAAAATCTCTCTCCAGCTTCAATCTTGCTGACAATCTTCAGTGACAGCTCTTTAGGTATAATTTGCAAGGCATCAATATCTTCATCAGGTTTCCAGGCATAAGAACTTCCAAGAAAGTACTGATTTTCGATGTATATAAAGTTTTTTGCTCTTCTGATGGCATTTATATATCCATCCTGAATGCTACGATCTATGATGCTATTTTTATCACAAATAAGGCCAACCCGAGCTGCGTCTTCTTTGTCTGAAGGGAAGCCTAACCCTGCTTCTTTATCAACTATCACCGATCCTCCATCAATGGATCGGAATATCTGAACATTCCAGTTTTCTTCTTCTTCAGCTGCAGTAAGTTTTACTTCATATGGTTTAGCTATTCTTTCGCTAAGCTCAGTTATTGTATACAAGAACTTCTTTCCAACTTGCTTATGCCACCTTTGCTCAAAGTTATACAAAACATCCCATGCAACAGGTCCTTCTAGTCTGCAATGGATATCATGCCACGGCTCTCTTGGACCGCCTTTTTTCAAGGAAGATCCTGGAAAATTAGGCTGATGAAAGTCCTCCTTATGAACTGTATTTAATGTCCTAAAAAGAGAATGATCTTGTGTATCATATCTTCCATCACAAACATCAATACCTCCAAGAAAACTCACAATAATCCTCTTTTGTGATCCAGGGCTCTCACAATCGACGACTACTGTCTTCTGATGGTGTGTGAGCATAGAATCAACCTTAACACCCCGGATCAAGCTTAATCCGTGGTGAGCTTTCCTAGGACACTTAATACACTGTACATTTGAGTTTCGAAAGTAGGCGACCGTGTATTCATCATGGGTCCCCATTATCCCTTGTTTATTATACGGTTCTGAAGTTATATCATCCCAAACAAGTAGTAGAACTCTCATCCCTATCTCCTGAGCTTTCTTTTTTAAAAGTTCTCCTAGTGTAAGACGGCCTAAATCCCCTCCCTTTGGCCTGCGCGGGTCCCTTATTAAGGTTATTGTAGTGTTGACAGACCACCCAGCTATGTATATCAGGAATTTAGCATTAACAATAGCATCAAATATATCTTCCCAGCATCTATGTGGCTCATAAGTCTTACCTCCAGAAAGCCTAAACTCAGGGGTGAACTCATCAGACACATGTGCATCTTGGTAAAGCCGGACTTTGCAACCCTGTCTTTGTGTGAAATACGTGTAAGGGACTCCTCCATACTGTGGATTTTGGATGCCTCGAGACCAGTTTGGATCTTGGGTTACATCCACAAACTGTAGAGTGACATGGATTTGGGATCGTATTGACTTCCCACTCTCGTCAACTATTTCCAGCCATCTGTCCACTGGACGACCTTCAATGACTTCTTCAACTGATAAATAAGCTCTTCCAACTAAAGTTGCACTAATTGGATTTTCATCTTTGATTGTTAATATAATTTGTGACACTTCATGAGCACAATAGATGCGAAAGGACTGAGACCAGTGAGGCCTTAAAGGTGTATGAACGATTTTTGTGCGCGCAACTCTTGCCTTATCCAGATCAACTGCGGCATATAGTCTAAAACCCATAAGTCTAGGATCACAAATGCAAAATCCTTTGGCTCTGTATAATAGTGTTCTCCATACTCTTCTTGGATCTTCAATACCCTATATTACCTCAACATAGATAACAAACAAACAAAGAAATAGGAATGTCAGAGTTCAAAATTTTCTTGACAGCTTGTAGAATCACGTTATTTATAGCTATGTCATGTATTGCCTGTGATTTTTTTTAACTCGAGTTACGATATCCCTCCCCTAGAATTCAAATAAGTGTTATGTTGGTTGAAGAAAAGAAGACCTTGTTTGGCTTCGTATAACTACATAAGTTGGCAAAGTGGCATGGTTCGAGTGTTACATTGTAAGTTAAACTTCCTTGGAAGAAAATCAAATTACATTGTTTGGTCTACATTTCAATATTTCATAGAGCTTAAATTTCCCTGTGTAACTCATTTACTCCAATTTTATGGGAGTTGTAAGGTTTAGCTAGGGAGTAGATAAGGACCATGGACCAAGGGATATTTTTGCGTTGGAATAGGGAATTCCATCACGGTCCCTCCCCCCACCCTAACGAACAGGGGGGAATATTTTACTATTTCAAGAAAATAAAAGACTACTTCTAGGTTTTTTTTGTCTGATTTGTTTTTCTTAGTTACTTTCCCATTGGACATGTCCACTACAAACTACAACACTAGTCATAATGTCATATGATGCATCCAGAAGTGCCAACTACCATAAATTAGCATGCCTAGAGATGGGCTTGTGTCCTCATGACACTTTACATGCCCTATACATGTCCTATATGTGCCGACACAAGCACCATTTTATGTGCTCCGGGGTGCATGAAATAATTTACACTACTACATACTACCTCTGTATTTTTTTAGTTGCACCATTTGCTTTTTCACATTTGCCGAGACGCTTTTTTAAACGTTAATATCTCTTATTGGGTGTAAGTAAAAATTATAAAAATTTGATATTTGGAATCCTCGTATTGAGATGAATCTAACAAGACCCCACTTGACTATGTTTTTTCTTATATAAGGATGCGAGATAATATAACAAAGTTGGTTTATGAATAGTGCCACAAGAGCAAATGGTGCAACTAAAAAAGTACGGAGGTCGTATTAGATGATTTGATACTTACAAAATCTATTGAAGAGTCCAAAGGACAACCGATGAGGCAATGACAGCATATTGGACGCATAATCACTTAATGTTTAACCAAATACCTTAATGATAGTATAATACCACAATAATGCTACAATAAAACAAGCAAAAACCAAAAAGTCCTAGCAACTAAATATCAATTTACTGACCTGTTTCAATAAGGGCAACCCACAACCCACATGAAGCCTATCTATCTCATGTATTCTAGCAATAAGCACCCCATGAAGCAATCTGGTCATTTCTAAATAAAATTTCTAACTACCCTGCAAATTCAACAAAAAATACACATTAGGCTCCTCCAAAAAAAACCCAGAAAATTATAAAACATAATAAAAATAGAAGTATCAACAACCTTTTATTAAAAAGGGATTAGAAATTTCTCTGAAATTGCAGAAAAGTTAGAAATCTGTTCTAAAGAAATATTGTACCCTGAAAAATTGGTGCAACAGTATAGTATAAATGAGGTGGAATATAATGTAGGTAGGAGATAACCCAAAATCTCCATGAATAAGCCACATTGGTGTGAATGCAAAGCAATGGATATCTTGAGATGAATTTTCATTCTTTCCTCATCTACAAGATTCTTATCATACAATAAAAAGAATTTGTTCTCAACTCTTCTTTGAAGTTTTCTTTCTTGCAATTGGGCAATATGTACCCAGATCAAGAATTCAAGATTAATTGTACAGAAGTCCAAGGATTCTGCTTCTAAATCCTGCATTTTTTTTAAAAAAAAAAAACTATTAAAATTAAGTATTGCAAAAGCTTCAATCTTTTTAATTGAAGAATCATGCGCATGGGTTGATGAGAACAAGAAAACATAAACACTCTATTGAAGCGGAAGCGCAGTCGCTTAAGTTAAAACAGCCTTATATATATATATATATATATATATATATATATATATAGGAATAGGATCTTGTGAAAACAGCTCTTAATCTGAAAACAGAATAACTATTACCACTTTTAGGGCAACTTTATATATTTTAAAGGTAACTTTTACCAGTTTTAGGGTAACTAGATTATATTAAGGATAATTTTATGTATTTCAAGGGCAACTTTATATATTTAAAGGGTAACTTTTACCAGTTTGGGGTAACTATATTATATTAAGGATGACTTTATATATTCCAAGGGCAACTTTATATATTATAAGAGTAACTTTTACCACTTTTAGGGTAACTTTGAGTATTATAACAGTAACTTTGACTGATATGCAATCAATCTTTTTGCAATTTTAATTTTCAAAATCTTTCGTTTCATGTGGTAAGTCTAGTTTTATGCTTTTGGCGTCCTCTTTGTTATTTTTATCTTGTTCATTATGGTATAGCATAATATGTGTTTTATTAGTTTCCCAAATACTGTTATTTGTTGTTGTTTTAAAGCTATTTGTTACCTCATCTTTCTCACACATCTTTGGCGAATTTCATACAACCTATTAGCTCAATTGGTAGAGCATTGTGTAATACACATTGATGTAGGTTCGAATCCTGCATAGGTTTAACTATAATCAAAGTTACACTAAAAGAAGTTACCCTTTAAATATATAAAGTTGCCCTAAAAGTGGTAAAAGTTACCCTTAAAATATATAAAGTTACCCTAAAAGTGCTAAAAGTTACCCTTGAACATATATATAAAGTTACCCTAAAAGTGCTAAAAGTTACCCTTGAACATATATATAAAGTTTCCCTAAAAGTGCTAAAAGTTACCCTTGAAGTATATATATAAAGTTACACTAAAATTGCTAAAAGTTACCCAAAAATTGCTAAAAGTTACCCTGTTTTCAGTTTTCAGATTAAGAGCTGTTTTCACAAGATCCTATTCCTATATATATATATATATATATATATATATATATATATATATATATTTAGTCCTACTACGAGGAGTTTCCCACCGCCTTTGGCGAATGGACTAATCTCCCGCGGGAGTTTGCATGGGTACCTCGAAGGGTAGATCCCTCCCAGCTGGGTTTTTTTCCATACCCAAGGCTTGAACCCGAGACCTTGGTTAAGGAGCGAGAGGCCCTTAACCACTCACGCCAACCCCAGTTGGTTAAAACAGCCCTATATAAATGTTACTTCCCCTCTTTTTCATTACTTTTCAATCCAACTTGAGTGGACCCGATTCACGTTAATATTAGTGTATACCAAACAAAAAGCACATATCATTTCTGAACAATCAATTATGTCATTTAGAAACCCACTATATCTTGCAGAAACTCATTATATCATTCAGAAACATATTATATCATGCGGAAACTACATTATTTCTAAACAATCCACTATATGATCATGAAAAAACTTAATATATCATTCTGAAACATACGATATCGGGGTGCTTTAGGGGGTGTCTCTTGTGTAGACACCTCCTAGTTTTCTCTCCTTATAAAAAAAAAGAAACATACGATATCGTGCAGATTCTACATCATTTCTAAACAATCCAGTATATCATTCAGGCATTCTCACTATATCATGCAAAAACTCACAAATATTATTCAGACATTCACTATATCATGCAGAAACTATACCTCTTTCTATACGCTAAAGTACATGTCATGATATATATTGCACAACCTACATCTTCGTGCATGTTAAAACATTAAAACTAAATCCTCCACTATATTGCATATAATTTCACTATATGTTTTCGGTTACTAAAATCCACTATATAGTATATAAGTTCACTATATCTTTATAAAACTCATTATATGAAGTTAATATCAATTACCAACCAGGTGCAGACTAAGTTAGTGTGCACCGGGTCCATTTATTTATTTTTTAATTACTTTAAGATCTATTCGGCAAAGATACTTTTATTCTAAAATTATTACGGTCTTACGGATCATTTGTGAGTTTATTCATCATACACCCGACATGGTATATCCAAAACTACTTTTTGCTCATTTGGAACTTTCATTTTCTAGTACATTTTGCTCATTTGGCTGATTTCAAATGAGCAATGAGCAGAAAAATAGCCTTGAGTGTACCATGCTCACTGTACACGCGGGTGTATAATAAATTTTTTGGTTAGTTCTTACTTGTTAAATACTCCCTCTGTTTTTTTTATCATTCTCACTTTCCTGTACGCGTCTCCCAATGCACTTCTTTGAACATAAATATCTTTCATTATATATTAGTAAAAATTATAACGATTGAATATTAATAACGTACTAATTGAGACGAATCAAACAAGATCCCATATGACTATGTTTTTTCTTATAAATTGAAAAAAATTGCAAAGATTCTCTTTAAGTATGAATAGTGCCAAGATTCCAAGTGAGAAAGATGAAAAAAAAACAGAGGGAGTACTACTTTCTCAACTTCACACAAAATGCAATATTTGCGTTTTTCTGGTCTCTAATGCACAACTTTGACCGTAAATACCTTTAATTATGTATTAATAAAAATTATAAAAATATATATATATATATATTGAAACTACACATTGACATGAATTTAACAATATCTCACACGACCATGTTATTATTTATATAGTGGTGGAAAATTCATGGTCAAAATTAGTAAAGTTTGACTCCAAAAAGAATGCAACAAAAGTAAACCAAAAGCTCATTTTGTGTTGGAAAATGTAAATAATAATTTATTGGAGCTGAGAGAAAAGTGAGGTAGGTGAAATGGTTTGTGGTGGGTTATTAAAAGGGGCAATGTGACAATTGAGGTAGGTAGAAAAGTGAGTAAATGTGATTTAACATGTTACTATATAGGAAAAATTGACAATAGGAATCTGAACTTTCGGTGATAATTTTTAAAAGGTTTTGAACTATTGATTAACCTGTGTAGGTCCCTACTTTAGGGGGTCTTAACTTTCAGCAGGCCTCGGTGACTTAAAACTGACAATTTTTTAAAAAATCTCACCTAGTTCCTACTTCCCTTCCTCAATTAATCCTTCTGGTGTGACCCAAGTTTTACAAGTTATGACCTATTAAGCCACTTTCAAGTCACTAAGGCCCGCTAAAAGTTAAGATCCCCTAAAGTTGGGACCTACACAGGTTAATCAATAGTTCAGACCTTTTAAAAATTATCACCCAAAGTTGAGACCCCAGTTGTCAATTTTTCCTACTATATATACATAAGATAAAAGTGTAACAATTAAATAAAAAAAGCTCTAAAAAAGAAAGTATAAGTGTATAACATTTGAAAAAAACGGAGGTAGTATTTGTTAAATGTTAGTTCTAAAATAATTAAGCCATGTTCATTTCGCATGAGGTTGAGGTGGTGGAGTAGTGGGGCATCGCTTTCCATGGGACTTATTTGAGGATCAAACCCTTCATCTTACCTTTGAAAAAAAAGAAAAATGTTCATTTCGTGTGATTATTATTGAAATAAAATAATTTTTACTCATGGAATTGATTTTCACTGACTATAACTTTTTTGTACTAATTGTAATTGCTTTATGTTGATTCTGTAAGATTTTTATTGTACTAATCAAAACATATTTGGCCTATTAAAACTGGTTTTTTTGTTTATATCTTTTTCTCAAAAAAGGTTTATTCATCATTATTATTTTTTTGGATTTGTAAGATGAGTTGTCCTACTGGATCGGAACCTCGCATAAGTCAATTCGATTTCGTGTGATTATTATTGAAATAAAATAATTTTTACTCATGGAATTGATTTTCACTGACTATAACTTTTTTGTACTAATTGTAATTGCTTTATGTTGATTCTGTAAGATTTTTATTGTACTAATCAAAACATATTTGGCCTATTAAAACTGGTTTTTTTTGTTTATATCTTTTTCTCAAAAAAGGTTTATTCATCATTATTATTTTTTTGGATTTGTAAGATGAGTTGCCCTACTGGATCGGAACCTCGCATAAGTCAATTCGACCCGAGTTAGCGGACTAAAAACTATGAGAGTAGGGGGAATGGTAGAGAAAATCCCTACTCTCAAAGTGCCCATAGTGGGAATTGAACCTCCAACCTTGAGGTTGGAAGACACAATCCCAATCACTAGGCCAAGTTTAGCTTGGTTATTCTTCACTAGATATTGGATCTTAGATTTCAATAATAATAAAAAAAAAAACAATTTCTAGAATGAGATGAACACTAAATTATTGTAGATGGAGGTAACTTTTTGCTCTAGAAGCCAAAATGTCAAAGGACCAACTCAACCAAAAGCTTAAGCTAATGGTTAAGGCCCCAGGAATAGATTTATACTCTATCACGCCCCCTCACGCAAGAGCCCTCTAGGCTTGAAGTGTGGATGCAGCACAGGTCTCCCTCATACCTGGCGCTAAATATTCCACTGAGAAATGAGGGGTGGATGAGATTTGAACCCGTGACCTTTTTGTCACGCTGGCTCTGATACCATGTCAAATGACCAACTCAACCAAAAGCTTAAGCTAATAGTTGAGGCCCCAGGAATAGATTTATACTCTATCAAGGATTATTTATATGGAAGTGACCTCTTTAACTTTAAGTTAGATAAATTTAAGAGTGGCCCCTTTTAACATAAAAAGGAATTTATTTTTATGTGACATTTTTAAGTTAAAAAAAGAGTGATCTTTAAAATAAAAAAAAACTAATTACCTGATGTATGCTAGATTTGCTGTAAAACGAATGTTACTGGTGACTACGTGAACGTTTGTGTTCACTAGTAAAAAGCTCAAAGCAATGCTTGGGCCTTCGTGAACGTTGTTCCAAGAGACGGGTCGCCCATAACATTATTTTAACCAGTTTGACCCAAACAATGGTTTTGATTATGGGTTTGGTCACTTCCAATTCTAATGAAACTTGGGCTGTTGGGCAATTTCCGTCCTCAAGACCAAATTTTTACTCCTCATTTAAGTCCAATAACCAAAGGAATAAACAGTACGAATAGTCTGATCGAATTCAAATTGTTACAATGTTACCATATCATCAGGATTTTTAACCAATTATCTTTTGGTAATTGGTTTATTTTTATAACCATCATTAATCTAAAATGCTAAAATAAATCATCCATATATTACAAATTGTTTATTCAAATTCATCCTTTAAATTTTTGTATTCAATGACCGTTATTTGGTAAATTATCATGATGTCGACATATTGTACACTCGTACTAGACTACCAATTTAAAGCTCTATCTCTCCTTTCCCTTTAATTAAATTAAGATAGATTGAAGATTTAGGATCCGTTATGTTCAACTTATTTTAACTTACATAAGATTTTATAAGATAAGATAAATAAGATGTTAGACACTGTTAGGACATATTGTGTAACTAGGAAACTAGGAAAGTTTCCTATGGCTAGAGTCCTTGGTTTATTTGGTTTTCTATTTTGTATCCCATATATATTGTATGATGGCATCAATGAGAACACAACTTTGCCCTAATATTGCTCTTCTCATGGTATCAAAGCCGTGAATTCAAGATCCCAAATTTTTTTTTTTTTTTTCTTTTTTCAACTTCTATGGCTGGTGATCAAGAAACAACACCAGAGCCATCTTCTATCAAACATGACATAACCAACCCCTACTTCCTTGGCACTGGCGACAGGCCTGGGGATTTTATAACTCCGACGAGACTCCGCGCCGACAACTACGATGATTGGGCAAGCGACGTGCAGTTAGCTCTTGAGGCTCGTCGTAAGTTACGCTTTGTGAATGGCACCATCACTTCCGCTTCCGCGCCATACACTGACTCAGATTGGATTACCATCAATGCTATGATCGTTTCGTGGCTACTCAACACCATCGATCCCGAAGTTAAAGGTACGTTGAGTAAATTTCGTGAAGCACATAAATTATGGGATCATTTAAAAACCCGATTCGCCACTGTCAATGGTCCGCGTATTCACCAATTAAAATCAGCCATAGCAAAATGTGAACAAACCACAAACATGTCTATCTCTACATACTATGGTACATTGAATGTATTGTGGGAGGAGTTGTTTAAACACGAGCCTTTAATATCATGTACGTGTTGTAGTAAGTGTCTTGCTTTGGTACTTCGCATGAACATCGTCGCGAAAATCAAAAGCTTCATGATTTTTTAATGGGCTTAAATACAGAATATTACAGTAGATTGAGAACTCAAATTTTATCCACTGACCCATTGCCTACCTTGGATCGGGTGTATCAATTGGTCGTGCAAGACGAACGTGTTCGTCTCGCCAAAACACCCACCGCCGAGTCCCCATCTCGCTGTCCTTGGTTTTTACGTTAAAGCCGCTGCTAGCCGTGGCCGTGGGATGGCCGAGAAACCCACCTCGCAGCCCACCGCCATAAAGTGGGGCATGAAGCGGCTCGGTGTCGGTCGTTGCTCGTATGCTCCCATTGCAAGAAGAATGGTCATGAGGTGGGCCAATGCTTTGAACTTGTGGGTTATCCCGGGATGGTTGGGCGTCTAATCGTGGCTTGGGGCGTGGCTCGAGTCGTGGTCGGGGCTCCATCAAAGCTCACGCAACATCTGCCGTGGGTGCTCCTGCCATGAGTACTCCATCATACTCTACTACTTCTGCTGCATCTTCTCTATTCACTCCTGAACAATGGAAAGCTTTGGCTGGGCTTATTGGTACTACAAACCTGTCTGATGATCGCTTGAGTGGTAAGTTTCATTCTACTTCCTGGATCATTGACACTGGTGCTACCCACCATGTTACTGGTGAGAAATCTTGGATGTATGATTTAATTTCTATTGCTCCTTGTCCTGTTGGGCTCCCTAATGGGGCTTCTGTTCTGGCAACTCAAAAAGGGTCTGTTCGTTTGTCATCCTCTATTACTCTTACGATGTTCTCTTAGTGCCTCGGTTCGGTTGTAGTTTACTTTACGTTACTCAAGCGACGCATGATTTAAACTGCATTGTACAATTTAACTCTTCCATGTGTGCTATACAGGACCACACGAGGGAGCTGATTGGAACGGGTCGTAGACAGGATGTACTTTACTATTTCAACGGAGGTGACAAAGTGCAGCTGGTCTCTGTTCATGGTGCTTCTTCTGATTTTGAACTCTGGCATCGGCGAATGGGTCATCCTTCAGAGAAAGTAGTAAAGTTACTTCCCCCTCTCTGTGGTCATAAGGGTAGTTTGAATAAAACATGTGAGATATGTTTTCGTGCAAAACATTCTAGAGACAAGTTTTCTTTGAGTGATAGTAGGGCTACTAGAATATTTGAGAAAATTCACTCGTGATTTGTGGGGTCCTTACGGACATGTATCTTCTTGTGGGGCTCGTTATTTTTTTACTATTGTTGATGACTTCTCTCGTCTTTGTTTGGGTTTATTTGATGGAAGAGAAAACCGAGGTGTTTCGTATGTTTATGATGTTTGTGGCTATGGTTGATAGACAATTTTCTCAAACAATTAAAGTGGTTCAAAGTGACAACGGCACTGAATTTAATTGTTTGCTTGATTTTTTTCCGCCACTGGCATTATCTTTCAAACCTCTTGTGTAGCTACTCCTCAACAAAATGGGAGAGTAGAGCGCAAGCATCAACACCTTTTGAATGTTGGGCGTGCTTTACTGTTTCAAGCAAACCTTCCAATCTATTTTTGGGGTGAAAGTGTGCTTGCTGCTGCTCACTTAATCAATCGAACTCCTTCTCCTCTCTTAGATAACAAATCTCCATTTGATATTCTTTTTGGTTCTCCATCTGCTTATGATGCTCTTCGAACCTTTGGTTGTCTTTGTTTTGCCTACAATCACAAAACTAAGGGTGATAAGTTCGCTAGTCGGAGTCGAAAATGTGTGTTTGTGGGATATCCTTTTGGCAAAAAGGGGTGGAGGTTGTTCGATCTTGATTCCAAGGAATTTTTTGTATCTCGTGATGTTAAATTCTTTGAAGATGTATATCCTTTTTTGACCCCGGCAGATGTTAATATAGTTCCTGAAACTTTGGTGCCAACTGATGGCTTGATTCATGAGGATTTTATGGATGATTATTTCATTGAGCCCTATTCTTCACCTAACACTACCCAGTCCCAACCTACACACTCACCTCCTCACAATGGCCCATCTCCGGCTACCTTACCTCCACTAAATTCGCCACAAATCCATTCCCCCTCACAACCGGGAGCCCAACCCACTTCAAATCCCGTCCCCATCTCCTCAAATAAATTTCCCCCAACAATTGGAGCCCAAACCCACCTAATCACATCTCGTCCAGTCCACCTCCTCTTCATTGGGCGCTGAATTTCAAACAGCCCAGCGAGCCCATCGGCGTTCTCCTAGCGGCCCGCTTGATTCGTCCAAAGACCTGCTTTGGCCTACTTCTCCCTCACCGCTGGGCCCGGATTATGATTTGGTTTCTTCTCGAAGCTTCTCCAATGCATTTGGGTCGTGGGTTAAGGGAGAAAATTCCCTCGGTTCGCTTGAAAGATTATGTCACTCACTCTGTTGTTTCGCAAAGTCCATCTCTCTCTGCATCCTCTCCATCTGCTTCCTCAGGTACTCCTTATCCTATAGCTCACTATATTAATTGTACAAAGTTTTCACCCCATTATCGCCGGTTTCTTGCTGCTTGTTGTTACTAACACGGATCCCAAATCCTTCAAAAGAGGCTATGAAGAGTCTTTGGATGGCAAGCTTCCATGAAAGATGAGATTCGTGCTTTAGAGGATAATAGCACATGGATTTTGACAGAATTACCCCCCGGGAAACGGGCTTTGGGGAGTCAATGGGTGTTTCGCACCAAGTACTTCTCTAATGGTGATGTTGAACGTCTTAAATCTCGTTTGGTTGTGTTGGGAAATCATCGGGAAGGCGGGTATTGATTACACGAAACTTTTGCTCCCGTGGCCAAAATGACCACAGTTCGTACCTTTCTCGCCATTGCTGCTTCTAAAAATTGGGAGCTTCATCAGATGGATGTTCACAATGCCTTTCTTCATGGTGATTTGGATGAAGAGGTGTATATGAAGCTTCCTCCTGGGTTTGAGAGTTCTAACCCCAATCTTGTGTGTCGATTGCAGAAGTCTTTATATGGTTTGAAACAGGCTCCCCGCTGTTGGTTTGCGAAATTGGGTACTGCTTTGAAAGAGTATGGTTTTCTGCAGTCCTATTTCGACTACTCTCTCTTCACTTATACTAGTCGCTCTGTTCAAATCAATGTGCTAGTATATGTTGATGATCTTATCATTTCAAAGCAATGATTCCGCTCGTCTCTTTCGTCTTTTAAAGCATATTTGAGTGATTGTTTTAAGATGAAAGATTTGGGCTCTCTGAAATATTTTCTTGGCATAGAAGTTGCTCGCATTGCTTCAGGTCTCTTTCTTTGCCAACGAAAATACACCTTGGATATCATTTCTGAGGCTGGCTTATTGGGGGCTAAGCCCTTTGGATTTCCTATTGAGCAGCATCATCGTCTTGCTCATGCTTGCGGGTCCTCTTTTCACCGATGCATTGCTTATCGACGGCTTGTGGGTCGTCTTATATATTTTTTTGTCACTCGGCCTGATTTGGCCTACTCGGTTCATGTTCTCTCTCAATTTATGCAGGAGCCTCGTGTTGAGCATTGGGAGGCCGCCTTGCGTGTGGTCCGATATTTGAAGGGTACTCCAGGCCAGGGTATCCTTCTTCGGGCTGATAGTGATCTCTCTCTGCAGGGTTGGTGTGATTCTGATTGGGCTGCTCCTATCACTCGTCGTTCTCTATCAGGTTGGCTTGTCTTCTTAGGTCATTCTCCTATTTCCTGGAAGACTAAGAAGCAACATACTGTCTCTCGTTCATCTGCGGAAGCCGAGTATCGGTCTATGGCTTCCATTACTTGTGAATTAAAGTGGTTAAAGGCTTTGTTGTTGAGTTTAGGAGTTCATCATCCCAAGGCTATTCCTTTGTTCCGTGACGTGCCCAATCCGCTCTTCACATCGCTAAGAACCCTGTTTTTCATGAACGTACCAAGCATATTGAGGTTGATTGCCATTTTGTACGTGATGCCATCAATGAGGGTCTTATTCAACCCTCCTATGTGTCTACTAAGGATCAACTTGCTGACATTTTCACTAAGGCTCTCGGCAAGTCTCAGTTAAATTTGTTATTGTCCAAGTTGGGCATTCTTGATCCTACCCATGCTCCAACTTGAGGGGGGGTGTTAGGACATATTGTGTAACTAGGAAACTAGGAAAGTTTCCTATGGCTAGAGTCCTTGGTTTATTTGGTTTCCTATTTTGTATCCCATATATATTGTATGATGGCATCAATGAGAACACAACTTTGCCCTAATATTGCTCTTCTCAGACACACACAATAAACTATCTTATAAGATAAGACAAGATCAGATAAGAGTTTATAAGATCTTATAAAATAAGATAAGATAAGATAAGACAAAATAAGTTGAATAGAACGGACCCTTAATGTATGAATATACGCTAAATTAAAGGTTTTGATATTGGATTATGTTAATTTAAACTTAAAAATTAAGGATGTTTGAATCAAAATGTTACTTTAAGGGTGCCTTTATATAGGCGCTTTCTTACATGTATGGTTTAACTTAAATTCTTCAGTTAAGGGTTAGATCCCTCACTTAATGATGCTTTTTGGTAAAAATAAAGTAGCCCATTGCCTATTTGCCTTATGTTATGATTTATTTGAACTGTACTTCATCTTGTAAATTTTAAATTACTTAACCAGAATATTTGATAACTTTGCCAGACCTCAAAAATACTTGGTATAAAATCCCTTTAATATTTCTTGTTCTTATATATGCTTCACACAAAAAACTACTTGTATATCTTTTTTTGGTGCATGTTAGAGCTCTATATATTATTTTCGCCGAAATTATAGCATCCACATAGCATATTTCTTGAGAAAGAAAAGCCTAATCTACATCATGACAAATTTAGCACTATCAGTAAAATATTAGATCTAGTACATATTGTAACATGAGTTTGTTGATCTACATATTCGAAAGCGACTTCGCTATGAATGAAACTCAAACTACTATGTTGTGTGAAATTGAGATGTTTCTAAAAAAAGTTGCACCACATAAAAGGTCGAAATAAAACATTCTGGTAGTTGTACAAGACAGGGAAAAATGATTTTACTTTATTTTGGTTACATTACAACCTCACCAAGGTTATGCTATAAATTAAAGTCGTCCCTTCGGCCTTCAACAACATTGCATGGATATCAATGGTGACTTAATGAAGGCACAATGATATTTTATTATTTTTGTACTAAGATAACTACTCTTGCCATAATTTTCATTTAGGAGTAGTTGATAAAAATGTTTGGTTAGGGTGACCTATCCCTCTCAAACGTTAAAAGATTGTTTGGGATTGAGAGGAAAACATATTCATATAAATGATTTTTACATTTTTCTTTATTTGATTTAACTTGTAAAGTGTGTAATATATTTTTCCATGGATGATAAAGAGTTTTCCCAAACTTGGAACATATGGTTGTTTTCTAGAGGAAGGAATCCCACATTTCCCTCTTTATTCCTTGCCGCTTGATCTTTCTCTTCTCTAATTCATCATATCCTCTCTATTATTGTTTCTTCTTTCGTTCCTCTAACTTTTCTTGTGAGAAACCAAATAAAGAAAAAACTAATTTATATATTGAATTTTCCCTTGTGAAATTATGTTCCATAGATAATCCTTTGCATCGAAGATATATTTTGTCCAACCAATTATAGAACCTAGAAAGAAGTGAACACATTTGCATGATATACTAGTACTATGAGAGTTTTGCCTAATTTAGAACCGTTCTATACTTTTTTGTTTAGACCATTTTAAAGTAGTATATCTAGTAAAAAGAAAAAAGATGGTACATGTAATCAATAGTGTATTGGAACAAAAAACACTACTGTAAAGATATACCTATGATTAAATAGGTCATATGTTGGGTTTTTTAATTATACTTTATTTTTCTCACAAATACACTACCTTTTGTAATAAATATACTATTATTTTTGCTTAACATACCCTTAAAATTATTTAGAACGGTTCCAATTTAGCCATCTCTTGTGCTCCATGATAATAATTATTTCCCTAATCTTGCATGTTTTTCTTATAAATACTCCTAACCCGATCCCATAAGAAGATAGAAATTCTAGATACGCCTAAACTTAGCTTTGATGACTTTGTCGAGCTATCATGCTGGAAATTTATAATATTTCATAAATTTTCTCGAGCAACAAAAAGTACTAAGTGGATGTCTACTTCAAGCAGCACTTTCAGGACCATTCACTAATTTCACTACAGCCTGGTTTAGTACTTTAGTTGGGTAAAATTATCTTCTCAATTTTGTATTTACATTTATGGTAGCTCGTAAGGAATATTGTGATTAATGATTTATTGTCCTTATTATGCACTTGGATTGTGTGGTTTTCCAACATGTCAATAGCTATTGATCGAAATAGGCATTAGAATGAAACCTTAGTGGTATCATTGAATTTGTAATCAGAATTAAGACAGCGGTAAGGAGAGTGTTAGATAATGTAAACTCCCTAGTCTTGGAGTATTCCCATTGATCAATATATATATAGTGTTTAATAAAAAATAATCGTAATTATGTTAGGAATCCAAACTATATAGGGATTATACAAATATATCCTAAACCGATGAGAAAATATTATCCTAAATATATTATCTATCACACCCCGATCGGAGCGGGGAGAAAGTCGGGCGCTCGAGCCGGATCCTGAATCATGCATCGACGATGGAGGATAATATGATAAACCGAGATCAAATGGAGAAGCAACGGTAACCTAATAATGACAAGGGAAGCAACAACCACAATCTACGCAGAGAGGAGAGGAGAGCGTTGGCGGCCAAAGGAGAAGGGCGCGCGCGAGTTGCGGATTTAAGCTAGGTTGCGGAGCCGAATATATGGCTATAGTCGAGGAGGCATTCTTTGTTGTAGAAGAAGCAAAAGTAGAAACTACCACTAAATATGTTCCTAGCTAATATGAAACAGCTAAAACACTAAATGTCCAACTTGGACAGGCGCAGAACTAAAAAAAAAAACATTAGATCTCGAAATTATGTAAAAACATATCAAACCAACACAACTGGGAGGAGCTGCGTTGCACAAACTTCGAATAACAAGCCTTGCAATGATGGAGCTGCAAAATGTGTAGAAGATGGCGAGAAAAGGGCGCTGGAACTAAAACTTGTGTTACTACAGAGGAACAACACGTTCGAGAGAACTCCACATAGTAGATCACATAATTGAAAACCTCTTCTTTGCACCCACGAGAAATACCTTGGGTGACTTCATTTGCTATGATGGGTTGAAGGACTATCCAACAATGGAGGTGGATGGGGTTTGCTAGACAACATTGGTATAAAATAATGGTTTGTTGGTGGGAAAAAAACAATATGTTCTAAATTTTCTTCTTGAGAAAATAAGCCATTGGCTATGGAGAGAGTACTGTAGGAGAGATTCATAAAAAAATCAAGATTTTGCTGAAGCGATTTTTATGTTTTTATGATTGTGAATCCCGCTAGGTGGGTTTGATCTATAAACCCACCGAAAGGAGAAAAATTTTCTTAAGACTATTCCAACATCTAACCTGCTCTTGATACCATGTTTGATAATGTAAACTTCCTAGTCTTGGAGTATTCCCATTGATCAATATATATAGTGTTTACAAAATAATAATCCTAACCATATGTTATGAATCCAAACTATCACTAGTAGAAAAATGACGATTTGCGTCTCACCATTCTGCGTCGCACAACGGGACAAACGTCGTGAGAAGACTCATTTGCGTCGTATGCAACAGGGAATCTACGCAAAAGACAACCTATCTGCATTGCACGTTTCTTTAGTGAGATGCATAAAGTTATTTGCGTCGGACTCTATGGCCCATCCGACGCAGATGATTTGGGCTGATTTTATAAAAAAATGCAACGTACTTAAATGATTTGGGCTTATCTGCGTCGCATGGGCTATATGTGCAACGCAGATAAGCAGGTCCGCTTCATTTTTATAGGGCCAGATCGATTTGCGTCGGCCCTAAATGAGAGTGCGGCGCACATTGTCCCCACTTCCGCTTTCAAAATATGAAACCCTACCAACATTTTTTCACACCCAGTTGTCACCCTCTCTCCTTCCCTCTCTCTCTTCCCTCTCTATTCTTCTCTCTTCAACCACACGAGCTTATTTCAAGGTTGCCAGAGAAATCTCTTCAACCTTTCTACATAAATCCACTCCATCCCTAATTTTCTTATGATTATTCACTTTATTGAATAGCAAACCCAAATTCTCTAAAACCCGTGTGTTGTGCCTCTCCGCCGCCGCGTCTTTGGTGCCTCTCCGCCCTCATGCCGGTGGTTCTTTGCTCTCGTCAAACTTGAAAAACACAAAAATTCGGAAAATTTCTCACTTCTCAAAAAATCGAACAACAAAATTTGGAATTTTCGCCTTTTTTTTTTTGTTTACCTAGTTGAAAATTAATGAGTTATGAATGTTTAATATTGAATGTTCGGTTTTTTTGTTTTCATTTTTTAGACTCGATTTCTTTTTGTTTACTTTTTTTTCATTCTCAGATCTGGGATTCATCTCGAAGCCATGGTTCTTCTCAAAGTCTTCCTCTCGAAGCCATCTGAAAACGTCGACGAAATCATTGAAAAGTTAATTTAGTTCTTCTCGTAGTCCTTTTCCTCGAATGTTCTTGATTCATCTGTAGGCTTACATCTTTTTACATATTTGTTCAATAAAATCGAAGTAAGTTCAGTTTGTATTCATATATTTTCAGTTTCAATTTTAGATCTGGGAACTTGGAGATTTTTTTTTTTTTTACTCTCATTGTACATTAATGATAATGTAAAATGCAGTTCGTAATACATAATCAATGCTTGGAATATATGGCTGCTTATAATTTTGTACTGATTTATGTTTTTTTTTAAAAAAACCACTCATTTACGTCGCATATTGTGCCACATGCGACGCAAATGAGTCCTGGGCTGCTGGTGGTGCGTCTCCCATCTGCGTCGCACATAGGTCAACATGCGACGCATATGGGAGACACAAATCCCAATTGTATGCGGGGGCAAGGCTTCTTGTGCGTTGCACGTTGAGCATAGTCCAACTCAAATAGCTCATCAGCTGCGTCGTGTGCTAGTCCGACGCAGATCCTGTCTCTCTCATTTGCGTCGAGACCTGTGCCGTCGGACCCATGTCCGATGCAAATAGGCGCCTCGCATCCAACGCAAATCGTTGATTCTGTACTAGGGTATATAGGGATTATACAAATATATCCTAAACCGATGAGAAAATATTATCCTAAATATATTCTCTATCATTGAGCAATAAAGATCTTATGTCTCGTATGGTAATTGTCCAAAATAACTCTCATTCCTCATCCAATTACATAAAATATCATAGTACTCCCTCCGTTCACTACTGATCTTCCTACTTTTCGCTTATATTCATCTTTAAGAAATCTTCCTACTGAAAGTTTATTTCTTACTATGTGGTAAAGGTTTGTTCACGCACCTTTCCACACTACTTTATATCACTTGTTAGACCCACATAATTTTACATGCTTTCACAACTATATTATCTCCCCTATTTTAAAAAATAAAAAGGATACTTTCAATCTCTCAGATCACACCTTCTCTCCTCCTTGCCTTGGTATATGTTACTACAGTAATAAGAAATATTTAGAAAACGACAGGAGTAATTTAACTTGGTGAATTCACAAACTCATGAAAAAATGGATTAAAGATGTGACTTACATTAAAAACACTAAATGGGACATAAGGGACACCAAAGAAATAAGAAAGGGAAGAAAATAGATTGGTTCATCTACTTAGTACGATAAAGATCACAAGTAATAATTAAGCCAAGGTTATGCTTTAACAGTATTGTTGACATGATCTTATCTTATTAATAGAAAAAATTAATAATAAATGATTCGATCATTTACTTGCTACAGCCTATGAGAAACTTATAATTGGTCTCAAATGCCAACAAAACAGCCTATGTGACAATATCTTATGTGGTCTTGGTCATAATTAGCTATTTAGCTTGTTGCACTCTTCCAAACTGCGGATGAAATTGAGTAGTCTTTTGATTGAATATAGGACTTAGGAGTAATACTTACTCAAAAGGACTAGTGTTTATCATGTAGTTCTATTTTCTAGAAAATGATAGAGTTTCTTTGAATGGGTGGATTGCCAGAAGTATAGTTTCCCACAATAAACTGTACATACTCATACTAACGCCAAAGTAAGCAAAACTAGATTTTGAGAGAGCTAGCATCTCTCAAAAGGTACAAATTCATGCATGTTTTGCTAGGTTGTGGGGATGGATTCTTGCATGATGGAGGGGTTATGACTTATGAGTAAATGAGTTGCCTGGCTTGAAGTCGTAAAATTTTCTAGGATTATATTTTTTTGTCACTTGCGTCATTTACTCATTTGTGTTTGCACAAGGACAAAGGGAAGATAGAGATAGAAAGTAAAAAAAAAAAAGAAATCAATGTGCTAGGTGAGAGAAGAGAGAATATATTGCCAAAAATAGAAATGATGCAAATGATAGGGAATTGCCAAAAGTCGAAAAGAATGCAAGTTAAAAAAAAAAAGAGGAAGTATATATAAGTTCGGAGGCTCTCATGATAAGATGCATGGGATTGTATTTGGGATTATTGATGGTGAAACTCTTACTTTTCAAAAACAAATGACATGCATGGAGATTAGATCTTTGCATAAGAGAAGAATTCAATGTGTTAGATAAACTAAATTGACAATGCCTTTTAAAATATATATATGGATAAATACGAGATATATGATCCACTGTTTTCAATTCAATATGGTTACATATATGTATATTTGAGCTTGTTTGGTGGAAGCTAGTGGTGAGGGAGTTCTAACTCCACTTACCTACTTGTGCTTAGGAGTAGGGATTCCCCTATATTTCCCTACTCTCAAGCGTTGATCTATGTAGGTTGGTGGCCCGGCTTCGCGAGAGGTGCTAGTCCAATAAGGTTCTTCTTCATACCAAGGGGGTTCCCTGGTGGGGACCCAAAAAATAATTCCATATGGTTATATGGCTTATTCACACATGGACAAATAAAGCGAGTTGCATACATCATAGTACAACCATGCGATGGAGAAACCTTACCTCTACACAACCGACCCCCTGACCCATGTGTTGGAAGTGAGAATCGATTCATGGATGGAACCGATCTCGACACCAAGAGAGTTAGTAATGACTTTTCTCATACCCAATGAAATTCAACGAGTGATGCGACTCATTAGTCAAGCATATATGACAACTCTTTCTCATCTTCTGTTTCCATGGTGATCAAAACCCAAAATTTGTATCGGATTCCCTTGCTATCTCGTGCATGGTGCGGAATGTCCAGGGTGCGGGGAGTAGAAGTTTTGTGGCTGCACTCAAAGAGTTGGTTCGTATGCATAAACCTAATGTTATTACATTAGTGGAAACTCATATGGGGGGCAATCAGGCGCTTTCTATCTCTTCCATACTGGGTTATGCAGGACACACTCGGGTAGATGCAGTTGGTTTTTCAGGTGGCATTTGGATTTTTTGGAAACCTGATTTAGTGATGGTGGAACCTATAATAAAACAGGAACAACATATCACTATGGACATAAAAAGGGTAGGGGCAACACCGTGGTATTTCACGGCGGTGTATGCTAACCCAAACCCGACGAAACGCAGGGAGTTGTGGCAGGAGTTACGTGATTTTTCGCGCACACCCAACAAGCCTTGGCTAATTGCGGGAGACTTTAATGAAACTCGTTACTCGTCGGGCACGTAGCGGCGCTTGTAATGAGACAAACGAGACGAGCGGCCAAATTCAATGAATGGATTCATGACATGGAGCTAGTTGAGGTGGAGTTTTACGGAGCCAGCCACACTTGGTCTCGTGGGCTAAGCCCGGAAACTCGCCAAAGTGCCCGACTAGACCACGCACTTTGCAATGGTGAGTGGGGTTTTCGTTTTAATAATGCAAAAGTTAAACATCTCCCTGCTTTACACTCGGATCATTGTCCTATACTGATCTCTCCTAATGGCTTTGTTCCTTTGCATAATATTAATAAACCTTTTAAATTCCAAGTTGCTTGGCTAAAACATGAAGAATTTAAAGATTTTGTGGGGTCCAGATTGGGATGATAATAGTCCACTAGTTCCTGCTCTCTCAAAACTAGCTAAAGATCTTCAACGAGTGGGCAGGTGAAACGTTTGGTAACATCTTCCATCAAAAACGTTCCCTTATGGCACGTATTGCAGGAATACAAAAAATTCTTGTGACTCGAATTGATAGAGGCCTTATGAAATTAGTGATCAAGTTGCAGCGTGATCTTGATGCCATTCTTGATTGTGAAGAAACATTATGGTATCAAAAGTCTAGGATTGAATGGATTAAAAATGGGGATAGGAACACAACTTTTTTTCACCTGAGTACCATTATTCGAAGATGGCGTAATAAGGTGGGTGCCATAAAAAATAATGAAGGTGAATGGTCTGAGTTCGAGAGCATTAAGGACCATGTGGTGTCGTATTTTTCGGATTTGTTCAAGGCGATGAGGAGCCGGACTTGTTCGATGTTCCACGAGGATGTTTTCCCCTGAGTTATCGAACCCGGGATTGGGCTGCTCTTTGCGAGCCTTTTAATAAGGTTGACGTTGAAAATGTGGTTAAGGGGATGGGCTCGTTAAAGGCGCCCGGACCCGACGGGTTCCAAGCACTTTTTTTACCAAAAAAATTGGGAGGTAGTGGCGAATAGTGTGTATAACATGGTCATTCCGGTACTTGAGGGTAAAGGGCTATCTGATCACTTAAATGAGACTAACATTGTGTTCGTCCCCAAAGTAGAGAATCCGGAGCTGGCTTCGCAATTCCGGCCTATAGGGTTATGCAATGTAGCCTACAAGATTATTTCCAAGGTGTTAGTTAATCGGATTAAGCCTTTTCTTCCAACTCTCATTTCCAATACTCAAGCAAGCTTTGTCCCAGTCGTTAAATAACGGACAATATTGTTATTGTCCAAGAAGTACTTCATACTATGCAACGTAAGCAAGGATTGAAAGGTTACATGGCTCTGAAAATTGATTTTGAAAAGGCGTATGACCGTTTGCGATGGTCGTTTATTCGGGACACTCTACAACAAATGAACCTCCCTCTTCTTCTGGTAAATGTCATAATGGAGTGCGTAACTTCAGCTTCCCTCCAAGTACTTTGGAATGGTGAACCTTCCCAGAATTTTAAGCCTAGTAGGGGTATCCGCCAAGGTGATCCTTTATCACCTTATTTGTTCGTTATGTGTATGGAGAGGCTATATCAAACCATTGAAGAGTCAATTGTGGCTAACAAATGGAAACCTATTCGAGCCAGCAGGGATGGGCCTCTTCTGTCCAATCTTTTCTTTCCTGACGATATTATTTTGTTTGCGGAAGCTAACATAGACCAGGCTTATATTATTCATGATTGTTAAAATAGGTTTTGTAAAGCTTCAGGGCAGCGAGTTAGTCTTGCTAAATCTCGCGTGTTTTATTCCAAGAATGTGCCTTCTCAAATGCAGAGTGATATTTCGGCAACACTAGAAATGGCACCCACGTCAGACTTGGGTATGTACCTCGGAATGCCCACGCTCACAAGTCGTGTTACCAAGGATACCTTTAGCCATCTTTGTGAAAAAATTGACAGAAGATTAGCAGGGTGGAAGACCAAGTACTTGTCACTTGCAGGTAGGGTTACCCTTGCAAAATCTACTATTAATACCATTGCAAATTATTCGATGCAAACTGCGAAAATCCCTCGAAGTGTTTGTGATAAAATTGATCAAAAAACAAGAAACTTTGTGTGGGGAGGTACGGAAGATAAGCGAGGCACACACTTGTTAGCTTGGGAAATCTTACAAAAGCCCGTTCAACATGGAGGGTTGGCTCTTCGTTACGCACTGACAGATTAATGGGGCTTTTTTGACGAAACTTGGTTGGCGCATCCTGGCGGAACCAAATGCTACGTGGGCGAGAGTCTTACGGGCAAAATATTGTAAAGGCAGATGTGATATCGACATGTTCGTCCCTAAACCCGGTGCTTCTAATGTTTGGCAGGGTATCACGGAAAATTCCAAGATTCTGTGTGAAGGTACTAGAATGGTGGTAGGTAATGGACACAAGACCTTGTTTTGGGACCATAAGTGGGCCACGAACAAACCTTTTAGTGTTCTTGTTTTACGGTAGATTCGGGAGGAGCTCGAAGGGGCGACGGTGGCTGAATTATGGGACCCGAATGAGGGATGGAACTGGGAGGCTATCTCCCCTTTTTACACCAAGACACTCTCCAAGTGATTCAAGCATATGAACTTAAAACTGATCCAGAGGTAGCTGATCTAGTTTACTGGCAGAATGCAAAGCAAGGTAAATTTACCATTCGGTCAGCCCTTAGTATCATGAGGCATGAGAGTGAGGTGCTTGATGACAAGTGTTGGGAGGCGATATGGAATGCTCCCAGTTCGGTGAGGGTCGGGGCTTTTTTATGGCTCGCCCGCCATGCGAGAATCCTTGGTAGCTTTGAATCGAGCCCGTCGTCGAATGAGTGATGACCCCATGTGTTATATTTGTGGGCACGCGAGAAGAATCGACACTCCATATCCTTAGAGTTTGCCACTGCGGCTCGCAAGGTGTGGCATAAAGTGGATGGCCCTGCAAAGTATGTTAATTTTTTCCAGGCCCACCTTAAGGATTGGATTGAGGAAAATGTTTGTAAAATTTATGATGTCATTGATGAGACTTGGCATACGTCTTTTGGTGTGACCCTTTGGTGGATTTGGAAATGGCGTAATGCCTTTGTTTTCGAAAGGAGCCATGAAATACCTTCGGACATAGGAGCTTTCCTTCGTCTACGTTTTAAGGAGGCACGGAAAGGATGGGAAAGAAGGCTGGTGTGGAGCATGCCCGGACAAGGATTGAAGGTGGAGGAACTTATAAGGTGGCAACACCCTCCTCGATTGGTATGTGTTAAGTAGTGACGGGGCTGCTAAAGGAGCTCCTGGACCTGCAGGTGGCAGAATCATTATAAGAGATAGTGCGGGGAATTTCATCTCAGGTGCTTCGTTTAATTTCGGAGCTTGTGTTGCTCTAAAGGTTGAAGTCATGGCTTTAATGAAGGGATTGGAATTGGCTCGCCAACTGGAAATCAAAAAACTTCAAGTGCAATTGGATAGTGTGACTTGTGTTCAATTCCGAATAACAACACTAGGATTCTGGGGAGTATTTTCATGATGTTGCGCATTGTCGTGAGATGTTATTGCTAGAAGGCTGGGAGGTGAAAGTTATCCATGTGTATCGAGAGGGAAACCGTGCGGCGAATTGGCTTGCCAATAAGGGGAGTCGCTCAATTATCTAGAGTTATTTTCATTGATCTTGTGCCATTAGATCTTTATAGAATTTTAGAGGAAGATGTTAGGCGTGGCTTGGCCACGCCACGTTCTTCTGTTTAGTTGTTCTTTTTCTTGTTTGGTTCTTCTTCTGTATTTTCTTCCTGCTTGGCTGTTGCCTCATATGAATCAAAAAAAAAAAATAGTACAACATAACAATACAATCCTTTATTTCAATTCTCACTTCTGTAAGGAATAAATTATTTATTGCACTTTACTCTAAATGTATGTAAATTAATTTCATTGGTTAAAAGATTAGAATTGGCAGTCACAAAATAAAGTGGATACAAATCAAACAACAAACTAGATACTCTCTCCTTTTTTAGTTGTTTCACTTTTACTTTTGCACTATATTTACATAGGGCATGTTTGGCAAAACTAGCGGTTCTAGTAGCGGTTAGCGGTTGCAGTAGCTGTAGCTGTTGGGGGTAGCGGCTAGCTGTCTACTAGTAGCTGTCAGCGATCAGCGATTAAATTATTTGTTTAATTAGAAGTGTTTGGCAAATGTAGCTGTTGAAATTATAAAAGACAATAAATGACATTTATTCTAATATGAAATGAACTACAATAATTTCATATGTTCGTTCAATAGCTAAATTCAAGATTTATTTTTTCAAAGAAGTTACACAAAAAGGAGTATATGACTTTTTAGGTGCTCAAAGAAATGTTTAAAACTAAGAAAATATTTAACCCTCAAAAAATTTATATTACCAATTTTAACTAAAATACTTGTAAAATATAATATCTTTAATATAAATATTTAAATTACATCTCTACTATTATAAAATAAACATTGAATTGCAATAAAATGAAACAATAAATAAACGGTAAAAGGAAAAAGAAATAAAAAAAAAACATTGGTTAATAATTCTACCTGCTATTATATAGTGTTTATTTGCTAGACCGCTACCTCTAAATCTCAAACGTTACTTGTAGTAACGTTCCACAACCGCTACTCATAATCTACTTCAACTGCTACCCGCTACTTCAACCACTACCTTACCAAACACTCATAATTTTCTTAAGTAGTGTTTTAATCTTGTCCAACCGCTAACCGCAACCTCAAACGCTAGTGCCAAACAGGGCCATAACCTATTTGAAACTTATATTTTTTCTATATGTATTTAAAACATGCATTATCATGTAAGATTGATGTTGTTGGATTTCTGACAATGTATATTTTCATGAGATCAATGTTTCATAATTTTATACAAATTGCTAATAATATATATTTATACTATCTTACATCCACATTGATTAATATGAATCGATCATTTCTTAAATATTATCCATAATTCCTGTTAATATATATACATGTTCATTTTATATAGAAGTAATATAACACATTTGTACATTCATCTTGGTAATTAAAAGTCGATTTTAGGTTTTAATTAATGTAAATTTTCTCAATGTCAAAAAAAAAGTCGATTCCATATTTAAAATCTAAACCTCCATATAATTATATTTTCATCCTAATAGTTATCATATATACATCCATATTAGTACACTCGCATAACAAAAAATTAGATTTACTAAATAATTAATAACCCCTCTCATATTAAACTCGTGGATTCACTAAAAGAATAAGATACGAGCATCATAGCCTTACGTGGTGCTTGATACACAAATCAAACAAAACATCCTTTTGCTCTCTTCATTTATCATTTGCTTTTCCATTGGGTCCCTCCACTACTTTGGATTTATGAATTGAAGCTATGAACTAAGGTTAATTTTTCACCCACAAATTCAATTAGGGCAGGTAGAACATATAAATGCATCAATGTACACTATATAATTTTTTTTATCGCTTTTATTTTCCTCCCATTTCTCATAATATAAATAACTCCACCGACAACTCAGTGACTCACATTTCATAGAAGTATATTGTATCCTGTAGTCACCTGTACTACTACTACTTTTCTCTAAGTCTCAACTTGCGTTTATTAAATATTTCTCCCTCGTACGGCTACTATTGAGTGTAGTATGGAGTAGTATATCTTCGCAACAACCCACTGCACGAAATATCAATTATGTTTATTGTTGGTTCCATCTGTTTTGCCTAGGAATCGAGGGTAGGAAGTTGAGGGAGAGAGTGTGATAGTTAGATAATAGATTCATCATGGTACTTCCATCAAAGAAGTTCAGAGGCGTCAGGCAACGCCAGTGGGGCTCTTGGGTTTCAGAAATTCGCCACCCTTTATTGTAAGTTTATTCTTTAGTTTATTGTCATATAAGAGAGGAAGCGTTTTATTTATTTCGAAATGGAAGAAGTATAATTATTATATATCTATGATATATTCTTTGTTAGGTTATAGATTTTGATAATGTGGTTTATTCTTTCTAGAATTATATATAAATTTAGCTGGACACTATAAAAAAAACCTCATTTAGCGACTAAATTTAGCTGAATATTCCTTGATTAGTGCATTAGACGTTTCATCACATAGTTTCCTTTAGTTTTGTTAGTCATTTTATGACATATATATGTTTCCCTTTTCTAGTACTCCTAATATATGTGGTGATTAATTTCAACATCCAAATAATTGAAATGCTCTTCTTCAATGTAGGAAGAAGAGGGTGTGGTTAGGAACATTTGAAACAGCAGAAGAAGCAGCAAGAGCATACGATCAAGCAGCCATACTAATGAATGGTCAAAATGCAAAGACAAATTTTCCAAGAGATCAAATAAACCATACTTCAAGTACTAGTAATGGTTCAAAGGCTAATAATGCAAAAGACCAAGAAACAACACCTTTTAATTCAACATTATCAGAGATACTTAGTGCTAAACTCAAGAAGTATTGCAAAGATCCTTCTCCTTCACTCACTTGTCTTCGACTCGATACCGATAATTCTCACATTGGTGTATGGCAAAAGAGAGCTGGAAGTTGCTCGAGCTCGAGTTGGGTGATGAGGGTTGAACTTGGGAAATCCACAATCGTATCCAAGGAAAGTACTACCAATACAAGTATCTTGATTGATGAAGAGAGTTCACCTTTATCAACTTCTTCTAATTCTTCAAGTTTATTAGAGGCAGGAGGTGAAATGAGTGAAGAAGATAAAGCTGCGTTGCAAATGATAGAAGAGCTCCTTAATTGGAATCCTCCTCCGACTTCACTTACTTGAACTCATAGTTATCACAATAATCAGTAATTAACCATAAAGTAATTACTAGATTTAACCGTACGTACTTCTATACGATTATAAATTATATGTATACCTCTATGTAGAATCATGCATATTAGAATTTTCATAAGAATATTGGTTATGAGGTCAATATCAAGTTAGTAATGGGATATTTAATATATATTGTAATGTTAGTTTGATCATATTGCATTAGTCTTGAATATGTACATGATATATCCTATGATAAATTGAGTGAATATATATGAAAATTGGTATATCCTTTAAGTCTGACCTATTTAATCATATGAAAATTTCTGTGTATATTTATTTAATCACATGAAATACAAATAATGTGAGTGAATATATATCTATTGTAATATTGTCTTGTCGTTGGTAGGGTTCGTGCACATAATTTTAGTCTTACCGTAAGCTGATTTTGATGTGCAATTCTTATCCCTTATTTAGGTGTCATTGTTAATTTATTTTGCTCTTTACACTCAATATTGGTGAAAGATTCAAAATATTGATCACCATGTTTCAAAAGTAACATATTCTTAACCCAATTGTTATTATGAATCTTTTTTTAAAAAACAATTTACTAATTAAAACATACATAAAGATATTAATGATAAAAAATGTCATTGAAGATCATGTAAAAAAAGTTTGAGAAAAAAATATATGTGTGTGTGCGTGCATGTGGGGAGATAGCCTTTTTTTTAATATTCTTTCAATCTTTAAGTTTTATGGATTTTTCATCTGATCTTTATATGCTACTTTTTTCAAGTACTTTTTACTTCATATGTTCTCTTATTTCCGTACACTTTTAATCAAAAAGCAAATTTGAATATTTGTATAATAAATAATACTCTATGGTCTGGCTTGAACTTTTAGGTGTAAGGCCTTGTTAGGCCTTTTTCTATGTTGGGAGGGGTCCTTCCTAGAGTATTTGCCTCTCTTGAAGAGATTATACGTTGTAAATTTGATTTGTGATAATGAAAGCTTGATTACTTACCAAATATATAAGTGTTGTTTCTTGATGTGATTTTGTCAACGTATCACCAAAAAGCGATAATTGATGGAGTTATCATAGTTCACAGAAAAGCGATAATTGATGGTGTTATCTAGTCATTAAACATAGTTTTCGACAATGTCTTATTAATATAGGTTTTAAAGTAATCATTATATGTATTTCCGTACACTTTTAATCAAAAAACAAATTTTAATATATTTGTATAATAAATACTCTATGGTTTGGCTTGAACTTTTTTAGGTATAAGGCCGTGTTAGGCCTTTTTCTTTGTTAGGAGGGTCCTTCCTAGAGTATTTACCTCTCTTGAAGAGATTATATGTTGTAAATTTGATTTGTGATAATGAAAGCTTGATTACTTACCAAATATATATGTGTTGTTTCTTGATGTGATTTTGTCAACGTATCACCTAAAAAGCGATAATTGATGGCGTTATCATAGTTCACGGAAAGCGATAATTGATGGTGTTATCTAGCGATTAAACATAGTTTTCAACAATGTCTTAATAATATAGGTTTTAAAGTAATCATTATATGTATTTCCGTACACTTTTAATCAAAAAGCAAATTTGAATATATTTGTATAATAAATATCTATGGTTTGGCTTGAACTTTTTTAGGTATAAGGTCGTGTTATGCCTTTTTCTTTGTTGGGAGGGTCCTTCCTAGAGTATTTGTCTCTCTTGAAGAGATCATACGTTGTAACTTTGATTTGTGATAATGAAAGCTTGATTACTTACCAAATATATATGTGTTGTTTCTTGATGTGATTTTGTCAACGTATCACCTAAAAAGCGATAATTGATGGCGTTATCATAGTTCATAGAAAAGCGATAATTGATGGTGTTATCTAGTAATTAAACATAGTTTTCAACAATGTCTTATTAATATAGGTTTTAAAGTAATCATTATATGTATTTCAAACAAAATTGACTTATATGTTTGTTTCCGTTAGTGTTGGTTTGTTATCATTTTTTTTATGCAGAAATAAAATGTGAGTGTTTAACCACTAATCCACTACAATTTTAAATAGCTTGTTATCATAATTAAACCCTCTATTTTTCTTTTCAAATGTCTAGTTATTTATCAACCTAAAAAAGAAGTTCCACATGTAATATCCACTCGTAAGAACTTGAAAATACAAATGATCAAAAAGTAATTAGTATTGTTATTATTATTGTTGTTGTTTTTGTTGTTGATGATGATGGCGATGATGATGTTATTGTTATTAAGTATTATTATTGTTATCATTAATATAACTAATATTAAACATTATTATGATTATTATTATATCATTAATATTATTTTTATTATTATATTTATACTAATATTATATAATTATTTATTTATTAATTATTGTAATATTTATGATTATTATCATTTTTAATATTATTTTTGTTATATCTCTTATTATGCTAATTATTGTTGTTAAATTTCCGGTTCTACGCTCAATTGAGTTCATTTCAATTTGATCAGTCCATTCTACTCGTAAATTTCATCTCAAATAACCACGAAAGCATATACAAAGGTAGACAAGCTTAAACTAGTTGTCTCTAGTTTCTATTTCCTCTCTCTTCTCCTTCTAACACCTCAAATTCCACTAAGGACGATCAACACTTGCCTCAATTCACTTTTTTCTTCCAATGGTGAACTTGATTCACCCATTTCTCTATCCTACTTTTACTATACCCTACCATATATATTTCCATCATATCCAATAATTTTATATTCTAGAAAACTATATTTTATGTTATTTTTATTCACAAATACCAATGATGGGGTTTATTTCTCGCAGCAACCTCATCTCCTCCATAGTTACCCTTACCGACCTCCCACAATAATGGATAAACTAACAGGTCTTAACTTTGGGTGATAATTTTTAAAAGGTCGAACTATTGATTAACTTGTGTAGGTACCAACTTTAGGGGGTCTTAAATTTTAGCGGGCCTTAGAGACTTGAAAGCGGCTTAATAGGTCATCATACAGTAAAACTTGGGTCACACTAGGAAGGGTTAATTGAGGGAGTGATGTAGAAACTAGGTGAGGTTTTTAAAAAATCGTCGGTTTTAAGTCACAGAGGCCCGCTAAAAGTTAAGACCGCCTAAAATTGGGACCTACACGGGTTAATCAATAGTTCGGGACCTTTAAAAAATTATCACCCAAAGTTAAGGCATTCTGTTGTCAATTTTTCCAATATATGATCTTAGAGTCTTAGACCAACTAAAGACTACCCATGTAAAGAGCTCAAAGCTTAATTTGGGCATACTCCCTTCGTTTTTTTTTACTTGCTATATTTGATAATGCCTTAATAATTAAGGTATTGTCACTTTCGAGCTTTTGGGAGGAATCTTTTTGATTCATTTAATGGGGTGTTTGGCGATTAGAGTTTTGGAGCAAAAAGAGAGTTTTGAATTTACTTTTAAAGTTTTGACTAGTCAAAAACTCTAAAAAGGAGTATTTGGTAAAAAGAGTTTTAGAGAGAGTTTTGGAGTAAAAATCCTCAAAATGAAAAAGCTCCTAATAGAAGCTTTTTCTTTAGAGGATTAGGTAAAAATATGTTCAATGACTTTTTTGCCTCTAATAGTAATATTACCATATGTATTAAAATGTCTATAAATGTCACTTCACACAAACAAATGGTGATAAAGCTTTTGATCGGTTAATTGTTACCAAACACATCTATAAAAAAAAGTTGTCAAATCGGCGATCAATCTTTTAAACAAAAAGTTGCATTTCTAGCGGAGAAACTTTTATCTTTCTAGCAATTAAACTTCTAAATTTTATTTGCTAAACAGGGCCAATGTAAAATAATGGAGAAAGGTGAAAAAGTAGTACTTTTGTGTAAAAAAAGAGAAAAACAAATATAACAAGTAAAAAGAAACACTCATATATGTAGGAAGTAAAAAAAAAACAGACGGAGTAGTGAGTTAGTGAAGAAATATAGTTTTCCAAGTAGTTGGTTTGGTCATGAATGCACCTAAAAAAAAAAGTTAGGCTAGCTGTATAAAAATGTACTTTCTTCTGCACATGCGGACACATCATAATATTTTCATCAGCAAATAGATACTGGGTTGGGTTGGGTAAGTCCCTCAATAAATGATCTAAACTGAAGTTGACATGTCGCAATCAAGGTCCATAATTGGTTGAGCAAGATGTTGACATATACTTAGCAGTTGGCATCAACTTTATAGTAAATTCTTAATACTCCTATCCAATAAGGGAAGAATGAAAAAATAACTAGGGGGCAAGCATTAATTATCTTGGTGGGAAGTGATCGTCGAATTTGAAAAATTCTCAATTGCAACATAAAATCACATCAGCAGGCATTTTACTCACATATATAACTCCTTAAGTTTAGGGAGTAATCTTCACTTGATTTGAGATAAATTTATGGAGTAAGAGATTATATATACAGGCAAATCATTATGCGTATTTGGGTCCGGGCGTTCTTGCCGGGTTGGTATTGTTTTACGAATTTGATATCTTTTTTTCAATTCCCATTAAAATATCTTAAGGAAACTCAGCATTTAAAAGGTAAAATATAATAATGTGGACATTTAAAGGTCATAAAAGTTGGTTGATATGGTAATTGTGTCATGTATAATAGCAAGAGGTCACGGGTTCAAATCTTGTTGCAAGCTAATTTTACTTTTGTTAATTGACATGACTTATGTATACATTGCACAATTCGAGTAACAGAGGTGCCACGTGGCGTGTATACATTGTCACACACGCCTTTTAATATATTTGTATAGATTAGTTTTTTTGTCCGGGCGATGCCTCGAGTTAGTTACAATAAACTAATATATCATTATTTTTAAATTTTATAATTTATTTTGCTACTTTTCGTATTTTTTGTCCATTAAGAAATTGAAAAATTCACGTCACAAAGTGATAAGTAAAGAAAAATTGAAAGGTTTGAAATGAAAACAATACCTTAAAAGGACTTGTGGTAAGAGAATATGACATCAATATTGCATTTGTAAGTTACGTAATAAGAGTGTTAGATATGTATATATACTTGTTCAAGTCTTTTATTAGTTAAGTATAATTATTACAAGACTTTATCATATTTTATTTAAAACATTAGACAACAAATTCATAGTGTATTGATGGTTAGGCTCTTACTTTTCATTTCAAAGGTCACGTGTTCGATACCTTGCGACTTTCACATTTTTTTAAAGTGAGGGAGCACGCATAGACATAAAGCATTTGCATTAGAAAGTTGAGGCGAGTGCCACGTGGCACATAGACTTTCTTCCGCACACCTTTTGATATATTTGTATAGATTGAAATTTACGGTTAGCTCGCTTAGAGACTACACCAATGTATTAAACTTGATGGGTAGTGCAAAATATATTGGCTCAAATTCGAGTATCCCTTCTTGTAAAAGTTTTGGCACTTTGAGAAAGCAATGAAGGGACCTTTTCTTTGGTATAAAACAATTGATAGTGAAGGGAGACAATTTTGTCATCAATACAATAAAACGAGGATTTTGGAAAGAAAAAGCCTCTCTATTATCTCTCTAAACTCCTAAACCTTAACCCTAAAACACACAACCTCAGCCACCCACCACAGGCCGGCCTAAGCGCAGCGCCTTCGTTCGTCTGTCAACCTAGGTTCCCCGTCCTCGATTTCGCGTCGGTCTTGCGTCGTCACCCTCCATTCCCCTCCCCGTGTCTCCTCATTCGCGTCCCTCTCCTCCTCGTCTCCTTCCCTTCGTGTCCTTCTCCGGCGTCACCCCTCTCCTCGCGTCTCCCTTGTTTGTCGCGTTGCGTCCCCGGTCCCTCGTCCTCTAGTTCGTTAGGTCCCCTCCCCATTCCCCTGTTCCCCGGGCCCGTTCCCCGTGTCCCTTGGTTGTTTATCGGTTAGCGTGTTGTGTCTTTCCCCCTCCCCTGGTTGTGTCGTGTCTCCCCTCCCTCTTCCCCTGGTTGTCGTGTCTCCCATCCCCCTTCCCTTGGTTGTGTCGTGTCTCCCTTCCCCCCCATTTGTTTTGTGTTTGTTTGTTGAAATTGTTGTTCTGAGTGGTTGTGTGTCCCCTTTCCCCACCCCTCCCCTCCTCGATTATGTTCGAGTTTTCTAGTTTAAGGTGTGGTGTTATGAATCTAATGATGGTTTTTTCTGTTTTTTAATGTTTGTTTCTTCTAGATCCAATATTCCTTGCCTCTTTGTGTATGATTGTGCTTGGGTGTTCGTTAGTGGTGATCGATGGGCGGTGCAAGGTTCTTGGTTTCCTATGACAAAGATTGATCTAGGAAACCTGGTGAATAGAGCCGATGATCCTGGAGTTGGGCATGGGGTTTATGCGGCTTTAGGAATTCGAGTGTTGGTTAAGATGAGAGGAGGTTCTCAATTCATATCTTTTGTGCGTCGTTCTTCAAGGCTTGGGATTGTGACGTTGGATCTTCGAATCCATAAGTGGCGCGAAGTTCATCAATCTAACTCGCCCCAAGTTCTCGTGATGGCTTCAAGTGTCATCACACCTAAAAATGCATCTTACGGGTGGCCCTCCAATTTGATTTGAAGCAAGTTTTGACCTCCACGTATTTTGAGTATCGGTCCTAGTGAGACTAAACTCCGGGTACCCTCGTAGCATGGTCATAAGTCCCCAAAGGACGTGATTTCATTGTTAGTTGATTCAAGTAGAAACCCGGGAGGATGTTTATCTTTAAGGACCTTGGGATTTAGCGTATAGTGGACATCGGGGTCTACTAGGCGTCATGCGACAATCTCTTTCGAAAATTGTTGGGGTTTTGTATCACAACATGCTCCCTCTCATATTAGGTCTTTTTTTTTTTTTCAAGGCATATAACCTAACCTCACCCACCATCGCTCATGACAAATTAAACTTCCTTTGGATCTGGACACGTAATAGATAGTTTTTTTCTCATAAAGTATGTACGAGCTAATTAAGCTCTTGTTACTGTTAGTTTGTTTCCGCTTGGTTGTATTAGTATTAGACTGTACTTCAGTTTTTAATTAATGCTAATTTTCTCGATGTCAAAAAAGAAAATACAATAAGACGTCAATGGAAGATTCTTTGGTCACTTCAAAGTAAAATATAATTTCGAGATGTTGAGCAAGATCTTCATCAATTTGAGATGGTTTTCTCCCATCATTGCTCTTGGGAAGCATATTAAACGAGATGATTTTGTAGATGAAAATGGTCATAAACACACCACCATATATGCTTGCAAATTGATGTACATTTGAAAAAAAAAATTCACCATTAACCATTATAATTTATGGTGTCGGATATAAAATTTTATTTTACTATAAGTTATAAGCTCATAACTTCATATATACAAGTCACCACCACTACAAGAAAAGGTGATATCAATGACGGCTCCAAGCCGTCGGTGATAAGTAAAAAAGCGTCGATGTCCAGTCAACGACGATCAGCGGTCGGTAAAAAGCGACCGTTGTAACGGTGGTCGTTGATTTTGGAATAAACTACGTAACCATCGGTGATATTATTAACGACGGTTTCCTTACATGTCGTTGGGACTGTTTTGTAAACCGACGTTGATTATATGTCACCTACCGTTTGAAGTGTCCATTTGCGGAACAATGACGGTTCGGAACAGTCGTTAATGCAACGACCGGTTTCAAAACGATCGTTGAATCAACCTCGGTTTAAAGCGGTCGCTAATATTCTAAAGTCGTCGTTGCCTAGAACGTTCTTGGCAGCATGACTTTCCTTTACAACGACTGTTTCGCCGTCGTTGTTACAATGTTTAGCTGTCGTTGTTTTTTAAATTTACACTAATATAAAGAATAATGTTCCAAATTCATAATTAAACATGTACCTGCATGGCTGCACCTAAATATACTACACTAAACCTGTTCCTCCATCGTCTCCATCGCATTCAATATTTTCAACTACATAAATATGCAATTTTAATATATATTACAATTTGCGTAGATACTTATATAATTACATGAAATAGATTAAAATTATGTACACAAAATAGATCCCTAGTTCGGGAAATAAAGTAGAAGTCGGGTTCTACAAAAATATATATAGACAACTCTAGAAACTTATAAGCTAGATGTTCGATAAATATAGACACTAAATGTCTATAGTTAGACAAACTACCTAGATTTAATATATGTACGCAAAATAGATCCCGGTGTCGGGAAATAAAGTTGAAGTCGGGCTCCAAAAAAATATACCGACACATCTAGAAACAAAGCTAGATGCCGATAAATATAGACACTAAATGCATATAATTAGACTAACGATATAGAAACTAGAAGTTAGTTACCAAGTTGCCAAAACCAAACAAACTACACTTGTCATGGGTGGCTCAAGCACTATCGCCACCACCAAACCCCCGGGTCATCTTACGTGCACGGTGTGGAGGGGGCTGTGTTGCAACCCTAAGAACATGTGGCCGAAACCGGACGTGTTCCTCATCATTTCCTACATTAGGGCCCGGTTTGACTCTTCCATCCGTGCTGCGACCCTTGCCTCCACCTCTTTCATCCATGCAGCGACCTTTGCCTCCACTTGCGCCTCAAGCTGAGAAAAAATGGACGGCTCATATGGTTGTGAAGAGCCATCTCCTCGCCCAGATGAAGAGTTGTAGTACAAACGATATCCCAGACCCATCCCCTGCACTTTTCCTCTGTTCCTCCCACCAACTGTCTCCCAATACAACAGATCAGGGTTCGACTGTGACCCCTGAGTGGTACAATCATCCAGCTTCTTGTTGTATGTCTCCTGCATTTGGTTAAATAATGTACTCATATTCATGCATTTTAAAGTATATATATGATGTTTGAAGTGTTTATAACTTAAACTAACTTGAAATGACTCAAATTCATTCATTTTCAAGTAAAATGGCAAAAAAGGCCTAAAATGGCCTACATTTGGTTCTAACATGCTTATGTTTAGTATTTTCAATCAAAACTACTAGTAAAATCATGAAACAAAGTATATATATGATGTTTGAAGTGTTTATAACTTAAACTAACTTGAAACTACTCAAATTCATTCATTTCCAAGTTAAATGGCAAAAAAGGCCTAAAATGGCCTACATTTGGTTCTAACATGCCTATGTTTAGTATTTTCAATCAAAACTACTAGTAAACTCATGAAACAAAGTATATATATGATGTTTGAAGTGTTTATAACTTAAACTAACTTGAAACTACTCAAATTCATTCATTTTCAAGTAAAATGGCAAAAAAGGCTTAAAATGGCCTACATTTGGTTCTAACATGCCTATGTTTTGTATATTCAATCAAAACTACTAGTAAACTCATGAAACAAAGTATATATATGATGTTTGAAGTGTTTATAACTTAAACTAACTTGAAACTACTCAAATTCATTCATTATCAAGTAAAATGGCCTACATTTGGTTCTAACATGCCTATGTTTTGTATTTTCAATCAAAACTACTAGAAAAATCATGAAACAAAGTACGTATATGATGTTTGAAGTGTTTATAACTCAAACTAACTTGAAACTACTCAAATTCATTCATTTTCAAGTAAAATGGCAAGAAAGGGCCTAAAATGGCCTACATTTGCTTAAATATATGTTTAGAAGTATGTACCTGAGATTTGATTTAATTGCTTTGCTTTCTTGTTTGCTGCAATTTCTCCTTTTCCAAGAACATTTTTTGAAATGAGTCTTCAAGAACAACTCGGGAGCGGTAGGGAGTACTCCTCCTCTACTCTTTGCTGTACACATTGTTGAACAAAGGCTTTGTTTTTAACTTATACCAAAAATGTCATGTAATTTAAACTAAGTAGTAGATGTGGAACATTTTTACCATCTTTTTAGCATGCTATGTCGCCGAAATATAACCCTGAAAGTGTGACAGCTCAATTGGATTAGACAGGGAGCCACCTCTTCGGTTCTTCTTCGCCTTTTTAGATTTTTCGAGAAACGTGGGGTCTTCACTTTTTTACTTCATGGCTTCGTAGATGGTCTCCCCAACCATTTTGGCCTTTCTTTGGCTTTGTTAAGCGTCCAGTATCGCAAATCTCTCAGACGATATGCAGCTTTCATCTTGTAAGCCTTCTTCACTTGGCCACCTAACTCAGGAGCCCATTCGAAAAGACCCTTTCATCAAACATTAAACCAAGTTATTTGAAAACTAATATAATCAATTTCATTCTTCATAATTCGATTCATACATACCGTGAAGGAGTTCCACCAATGTGTCCTTGTGGCAGCGTCTACCTCACTGTAATTGAACCAAGGTTGTCGAAAATGGCCCTGGAAAATGTTAGTGGTTGACCCACTAACCTTGTTATCATCAAACCTGAATTGAAAACCAAACAAACACGTGAATTGTGAATATCATTTTATACATATATCATGAAGCATATATTAGCTTACAAACTTACCACAATCCAGTAGGGCTTAAAACCTTTTTTTTTGCACGGTTCGACCCTTCACCTTCCTCCATATGACTATTCGGAGTCTCCGGTACGTGGTTAACAAAGTCACGTGCCTGTGAATCATCTCCCTGTGTCTCTGAGATAGGGATCTACCTTTCTTGTGGTTCTGGTGACTGAAAAAGCTCCCTCGTAATCAAATTCCCACGACTTTGGCTTCCACCTAAGCCATCTCGACCTCCGCGCCCCTTAGCATTAGACATGATTACCTAAAAAAAAAAAAAAATATAGCATTAGTATAGCAAACAAGAAAACATGTAGCATGTAGCATGATAAGATAAATCACTAGCTTGTATGTCATGAATATTAAATAAAGCATGTAGCAGTCATAAATGAAAATGTCATAACAAGTAATCTTCAACGTATCATTACAAAAGTCATATATTTTAATTGAAATGTTGTCCTTAATACAAGCTATGATATAATAAAACAAATCAAAGTCAATTCCCATCCTCGCTTAGTTCATCATCACTATCGTCATCCCAAAAACCATCATCGTCATCGGCATCATCCTCGCTTTCTCCAGACTCGAAACTAGACTGAGGGGACTTCGAACAAAATATCTTCATCATCTGCTTGAACACACTCGACATCATACCCCCTTCATAATCGGGAATATCATTTGGATCACAAAGAGTTGGAGTCCCAGCACTTGTCTCCTGAAGGAAGTCGAGCTCAACGGGAGCATCAATCGCAGACCTTGCCTTTGTCCTAAACACAGCCCACCATTAAGCAAGATCTGTTTTCAAGCTTGGGTACAATGCGAAGTATACTTGGCTAACCTGGTATGATAGCACAAAGGGATCAAACTTGGGGTATTTCTTGGTGTGGTTGACTTCAACTAGCATTTATTGATCAATGTTCATTCCCCGACATTGTCCATCCAATTGCACTTGAACGAACAAGTGCTATATTGCCTAAGGGCACCAAGGTAACTTCAATTCTATAACATCATATAGAATCCCAAAGAAATCATTCCCTCAGTCACCGACACACACTCCATAATTCATGGTGGACTTGTGTTTGCTTGATCCTTGTGTTTGGAAATTGTATCCATTAACATACCATCCACTCCAAGTGTGAACTAATGTCGAAGGACCCATTGCCAAAGCAAACAGTACATCATCATTTGGTTTGTCTTGAATAACCTATTGAAATTCATTCATATGTTAAATACAGCTTTGTATCAAGCGAGATTTAATAGTCAAACAAACTCACTTTCGATCTAAACCAATCAAGGTATTCGCTTCATGTTGCACCCACACATCTTCGTACGTAGAGTAGGTCGAATTTGAAGAATGTGTGGTCCTCGAAACCCCTTACCATCATAACAATTGTTAATGTCTAAATTAAAAATAACAATTAAATTTACAAATAATATGATTAATAACAAGTGTTTTACTTCTCAAATTCTTGTAAGATGCCTCGCATTTGCTAACACATATAGGTGTGCACATTGTAGTTCCACTTCAATTAAAAATCGTGTTCCACCTGCGTTTGACGGCCCACCACAATTAACCCCAAATAGCTCGGGATCTGTTTTCGTTGAGCATCCTATCAATTTCATCATTTACATTCCGGTCTAAATCTCGTGTCTTAGTATCCACTCCTTGCTGAAATTAGTTGGAACGGAATTTTGCAATCTCTTCACACAAGTACGCATTACAAATGGAACCCTCCACACGAGCCTTGTTACCAATTTTGCGTTTCAAATGATTAAGGAACCTAATAAGGTGGTTATGAAAAGAGTTACACATTGCGATGAACAATAAAAAAGGATGTATGAAAATGAAGTATAAGGTACCTTTCAAAGGGATACATCCAACGGTATTGCACGGGACCACATAGCCTAGCTTCGCATGGAAGGTGAAGCGGTAAGTGTTCCATGGAATTGAAGAATGATGGTGGAAAAATCTTTTCGAGTTTACAAAGGATCTCGGCTATGGATTTAATCTTTCCATGTCATTTCTTGTGATGGTGGAGCAACACAAATCCACGGAAAAAGAGGCGATCTCGTGTAACAACTTTCCACACATGAATCGGAAGCAACTCCTTTAATGCAATCGGGCAATAATTTTTCCATGAAGACATGACAGTCATGACTTTTCATACTGTGCAGCTTACGGATTGCATATCCACATATCTTGTTAAGTCGGAAGCATAACCATCGGGAAATTTCAAATATCGACCCAATTGCATAATACTTTCCTTTGGGACTTGTCGAGTGCGAAAGGTGCTTTTGGTGGAGTTTCTTTTTCGTTCGCATCCTTGGTAACATGAAGTTGAGGCCTTTTACACAATTTAGCAATGTCTTTTCTAGATGCAACGGTGTCGATGTCTGTTTTTTCACATCCATAATTGTGTGAATGAGTTGGTCGAAGAAGTTTTTCTCAATGTGCATGACGTCAAGGTTGTGACGAAGATGCGAGTTTTTCAAGTATAGGAGCTCCCAAAGACGGCTTTGTTTGAACCACCCTTTTTCAATTTTTTTCAAAGTGTTAAGTGCTTATGGGCCATCGTAGCCTTTGGCAAGTCTTTAACACATGACCACAACTCTTCCCCAGGACATGATGTGTGGTGGATACCCTTTTCAACCTTATTTCTGCAAAAAGCTACTTTGTTGTTACGAAAAGGATGATGTAGAGGTAGGAATTGACGGTGACAATCAAACCAAGAAACTTTACCCCCATGGTCGAGCCAAAAAGCATTGGATTTGTCCAAACAATAAGGACATGCCTTTTTCCCAGCGGTAGACCAGCTAGATAGCATACCGTAGGCAGGAAAATCACTTATTGTCCAAAGAATGGCGGCACGCATATTGAAATTTTGTTTCCTAGAAATGTCATAAGTTGTTGCTCCAACATCCCATAATTGCTTCAATTCCTCGATTAAGGGTTGCATGTACACATCCAAGTTTCCCTTCGGATTTTTAGGACCGGGGAACGAGCAATGAAAGGAACATGAAGGGTTTTTTTCATGCACATCGATGGTGGCAAGTTGTACGGGGTTAAGATCACCGACCAACATGAATATTGACCCCCCAAACTTTCCATGTGGACCAAACCCATCGGTGCACAAACCGAGCCGAATATTCCTAGGCTCGGATGCAAATTCGCCAAAGAATCTATCCAAATGCTTCCAAGCTTCGGTGTCGCTAGGGTGAGCCATTATGTCTTCGACTCTTGGATTTTTGGCATGCCATGTCATTTCTTGGACAACGTTCTTTGTTGCATACAACCTCTACAATCTCGGTGTGATTAGGAAATAAATAAGAACTTTCGTTGGAACTAAAGACCCCTTAGAAGTCCTCTTGTATATGTCGCTATCGCACACTCTACATCTGTCCAAGTGTGCATCAATTCTCAAAAATAACATACAACCTTTGGGGCACGCATGAATCTTCTCGTGGGGAAGCTCCAATCCCTCCAAGATCTTCTTGGTACCGTAAATGTGTTACTCATGTTGTTGTTGTTAGGTATTGCTTCTTTGATTAATGAAGCAAAAGCATCAACACACCTATGTGGCAAATTTTACTCACACTTCAAAGATACTATTCTAGATGCCATTTCCAACACGGACATGGAGCTCCCTTCGTACAACGGTTCCTCATAAGCCTTTAATAGGTCAAGAAACACCTTTGCTTGAGGATTAGGCTCCTCCTCCATTCCACTAGGCTCTTCAACATTAGAAGGTTCCGGGTTATTCCCAAGATCATCAAAAACCATTTCACGGTATGGATTAGATAGCTCTTGTGCGGATTGAGGAAACTCTTCACCATGAGAATACCAACCGTAGTAATCGGGTATAAATCCCTTGCTATACAAGTGCACTTTAACAGTGTCTGCGTTTTCCATATGTCTATTCTTGCATTTCGGACACCGGGCATCTAACTTCATTCTTACCCGAGTTTTCGGGATTTGCTTTGAAAAAGTCAATGAATTCATCAACCCCCTCAAGAACTCCGGGCATCAAGTTACGTCCCTTTGTCATATCTATCATACATCCACCAACCTCCTTCCGTTTCATGGTGACCAATTCTACAATTCTAAACCATTTCAATCACAATACTCATTAACAACCAACATACGTACAATTAAAATATAGGGCCTAAAATAATGTCCAAAGGTCCTTATCACTCCAACCTAACCCATTCTTGGACGTCTAACCCCACTTAGTGAATGTATGCCAACTATTCGCTTCTACGTAAAATCCAAGCGGCATTTCCCATGAGTTCTCCAAGTACACAATGTGAGCTTTGTAAAAGCTTACATATATACCCAGAGAACAACATAGAGAAACAACATCACCGAAAATTACATAGAATTGAAAAAAGGCATATATTCACCACCTAAAGTGAGGTCAAACGTCCAAGAACGGCCCCAATCGGGGACTATTCAAGATACTCCTAATGAGTATACCTTGAACGGGTATCTAGGCACATGATGATGCAAACATATTTATTTAAACACTTAAATTAAATTTATAACATTATCCAAACTATTTCCACGAAGACAAATATGTCAAAAACAATATAAAAGTGTAAACTAAATAAAGGAATGTGCAATAAATTAATTATTGTGATAATTATATAGTTTTTAACTTTTATAACCTTTAATAAATGAACCATTATATAAACTATTGTGATAATTATATAGTAACTTAAACTTATCCAATTAAAGTAACTTAAACTTCAAAGTAATATAAACTAAAAAATTATATAGTTTTTAACATTCTCTAAACAAAAGTTATTTTAATACATTACATTTATGATGAAAATCATACACAAAAATTAAATTATAGAATTTACATGAACAAAAACAATATAAAATACCCTATATTCAATACTAAAAATATATTCATAAAAAGAAATACTAAAAATATAAATTGAAGACAAAATATGGTCAAAATTGCTACTAACCTTACAATTAAGCCAAAAAGAAACACCAAAATGCTACGTAATCCTACATCATGTTGAAAATCAATTATTAAACGGTAACCTTTAAGCATTTAGCAAAATTTATACATAAAATTAAGCAATCAACCATATAAACTAAATTTACTACTTCCTCAGTTCCAAATTAAATGCAACAATTTGGATGGCACATTCTCCTAGGCAAAATTTCTTAAGGTGAGATTAAGAAAAAGTAAAGGCATGTGACTAACTTAATATGGAGAGAGAAAGTGGGACCACAACAATAAGTGTAGTTAAAAAAAGGCTTAATTAGTTTTAGTAAGGGTATATTCGTAATTTCCCACTCAAAAACATTATCAAGAATAGAAAGAAATAAAATGTTGCATTTAATTTGAAATTGCCGTTTGTGGAAACTGTTGCATTTAATTTGAAACGGAGGAAGTATTAAAATTAAAGAATTCAAAAATTAAAGCGTACTTGGAAGGCGGCGGGGGTCCCAAGACGAGCGGATGGCGGCGGGGCTGGTGTTTGGCGACCTACATTGACAAAGTGGGGGAGGAGAAAGATTTGGAGTGAGTGGCAAAAATTAAAAAAAATTATTAAATAGCCGGGATTTGGGTATTACCGGCGGCAAGAGGAGAAAGATTTAGGGTGAGACTCGATTTTCCGGCGGCCTACGGTGGTTTTGGCCACCTATATCCCAAAAACCAACTTTTAGGCTTTGGTTTCATGAGTAAAAAAAAAATGAAGCTAACCGGCTGCAAAGAGACGGCGGCAAAGAGATGGCAGGTTGCGGCGTCGCCGTTCGTTGGTCGGCTTCTTCAGTTCGTCGCGTCCTCTCTTTTAATTTGTTGAAATAAACCCGATTGGAAGAGGCAACTTCATTTTAACCCCCTTCGAAATCAGCGACCGTTTAAGACCGTCGCCTAAGGTAAAAAAAAATTCAGATTTACATTATCCATATCAACGACGGCTTTAAACCGTCGTTGGTATTCACCGACGGTTTATCCGTCGTTGTATACTTAAAAACAGTCGGTCATCACTGACGGTTCAAAGCCGTCGCTGTATGTCATAATAACGACCGCTTTACTCACCGTCGCTGTGAAGCCGTCGTTGTTTTATCATTTTCTTGTAGTGCCCCGTACCAATAACCTATTGTTTTGAACATTTTAAACTTTGGAGCTAATTCTTTTACTTACTCCGTTCATTTCTATGGCGAAAGAGTGGTGATGTGGCGATCCATGAATTAGCTAATCTTAGTTTCACTTTAGCAAGTTAGAGTTGGATTACAAAGATTATTACTAAAAGTGATTAATTATATTTAAAAAAAATTAGATTGTAAATTCAACTCAACTGAATTTATCCACAACACAAATTATTAGAATAGGCGGTCTAATTTTAACATAAAATTAGACAAACCCAAGCCTACATTCTTCTAACAAGCCCATTCCATTTCTCTATAACCCAACGCTATACCTAGGCATTTCACACTAACCTAGTCATCCCTTCTTCTTCTTCCTTTGTTTCTCTTTTATTCTCGAACTACAACACACAATTTCAAAAACATAACAGGCGGACAGTCTTCACCGAACGGATTATACTAGTCACTAAATGGATTAAACTAGTCACTGAATGGATTAAAGAATGTGATTACTTGGGTATATTAAAGCGGTCACTAAATAGATTAACCGATCACTAAATAGATTAAACTAGTCACTTTATTAAGAAAGGTTGCCTATTCTATTCGTAATATTGGGGCAAGGCGTGCCTAATTCTAAATTAAAAGTAGGTTGTCTCTTACAAGAGCCAATTGTATCCACAAAGAAGGTTAACCTTACTTACAATATGCATCATACATTTAGTGGCGGATCTTGGTCTAAAAAATGAAGGGGTCAAGTTTCAAACCTCTTACCTCTAATTTAAAAGTTGAATCTTTAATACTTAACCATACATTATGCTACAAATAATATAGGTATAAGTATTTTTTTAGTACAACATATCTATTATATCTAATATGCCAAAATAAATTATTAGCGAGACCACCTAAGATTATTCTGTGCATGCACTTTACTCCAGTGCTTACCATATATAAGCAATGTCAATTTTGAAAGATCTTTACGAAGAATGCCAACTATATTGACAAAGATTTTTTTACTCCCTCTTTCCCTAAGATACCTCTTTCTGTAATTTTTTTTAAAATTACTTCATTTTCTTTTTTATATAAATTTTTTCCACACCACTTGTCTACTTTTCCTCCTACTTCATTCACAAAAAGAAAAAAAGTATTTACTTAATGAATACAAAAATCTTAAAATAACAAAATGAGAATGAGATAAATAATAAAGCATTAAAGAGAGTGACTTTCTTTTTTTCTGAGGAGAAAAACTAGGCCTTCTAAAAAGACCGTACCAATTTAACTCTTTTTTCTACTTTTTTTTTTTTGGCGACAACTTTTTTCTACTTTTTAAATTGTGTTATTCCTATTTATTATTAATTTGCCTTGATAGAACAGTGGGTCCCAAGCTGTTGACCAGAGTGGCCCAATTCTTGATTTGAAGGGAGCACACACAAATGTCGATGTGCATTTGGCCATCTCTTAATTGAGGCATAGAAGAGTCAACTTGGTGTGACCCGCAAGGGAGGAAAGTCGGAGACAAATTATGGAGGTGTTGGTCGTTGGAGGGGAGAAAGAGTCAACTTGCAAGAATACCAAATCCGCAGCCCCCAAACAGAGGGGAAAATAAGGCCCTCCTTGCATGAGTACTTGGAGACTTTTCCCTTAATCCAATAATAGGCCTTGCATCACAGCATCAGTAATTATCCATATGCATAATATGGGCGTTATCTTTGTCTAGGTGTCTTTATTTCCTGTTTCTTGTTCTTGCTTTTGTTTAGGGGATTGCCCCTCCCTTTGAAGATAAAAAATAATATCGGCGTTATTGTAATTTAACAATTAATATAATAAAGTAATTAATCTTGTTCTATAAAAATAGGGTAATTACTGTTTGTTCTTTTCACCTTATAACTAATAAACTTTGATTTTAACAAGTTGATTATCACTCCTCATTTCAAGGGATTGATAATTGAATCAGATAGACCGATATTTTTTTTTAAAGAGAATTTCATTAATTGAAGGTTAAACAAAGATCTACAATAGGTATTAAAGAAAAACAAGATCCAATCAAACAAGGTTAAATCACATTCGTCTTGAAGAACTACAATGAACTGGATCGAGCAATACGAACGCATCACCTTGTATTTCTTGAATCAGCAGTTATTGATGAGGAAGTCTATCATTCGACATAGTTTGGGAAGAGCATTCTTGATCGACTTCGTGTTGATCGCATCCGAAATTCCAATACCTTCATGTTGAGGTCGAACTTCAAACAAACGAGAACAATTTCTCATACCTAAAAACAAAAAAACATACTAACAACCCCCATGTGGGGAAGGAGATCTCCACAAATGAGACTAAAATCCCCATAATAGGGTTTGAAAAATCTCATAAAGAAGCTAATTTATTCAACAAAACAAGAAATAAATGAACTAAAAGCGAAAATAAAAAGGAAAAGAGAGCTACCCATATATGAAATCATCCATGGACTCACAATCTAATGACGAAGGGGTATAGGGAGTTTAGGGTTTGAGAGAGAGAAAAGAGGGGGGGGTTTCACTTTTTTTCCTTGATAAACCTATATTAGAAAGTTTTGATTTGATGAAATCATTCTTCTACCATGTTGAAGAATTTACTATAGGCAAAAATAATTAGGTATTTATTATTGATCACTTGTATTTGTTGTACTTATAATCCCAATGTTTGAAATTTACCACATTCATTGATATTTTTATATCATCATCTTCATCATCATCACTACTTAATCGAGCAAGAGCATGTTAGAAAATTCATTCATTAATCATTATTATTTTAGGATATAAAGACAATTTCATTTCCAAATCAAACATCATTAAATTAAATTAACATCTATGAATTTCAGCCGAATGATATGTATAATGATTGTTAAGTATCTAGAGATCAATGTTTGACTATTTAATAGGAAAGTGGTTTTCCCATTTTCTTTTTGATTTGTAATGGGTGAAAATCAGTTCTGTCAAAGACTAATATATGAAAAATAATTTCATTTTTTAAAAGAATGAATGTCACATTTCCCCTCATTCCTTACCTAATTACCTTTTTCTTTCCCTCCTCCCATCCATCATCTTCCTTCTATCTCTGGTCTTCCCTTTTCTCTTTAAGATTACACGTGAAGAAACAAACTAATGAAAACTATTCTAACATTGTGTTTATATTCCTTTCGAAATGCTTTTTTTCATAAAAAATCTGTTTTATTGGAAACATCTTTTGTCAAACTAAAAGGTGCAAAATTTTATCATACAGGTGTACGTGTAGACAACACTAAGAACTTATTGTTGTTTCTTCATTTAAAATCATCCAAATGACGAAATGTCTTAAAAAAGCAAAGTTTCCAATGAGCAAAATGAAGCGGATGTTAGTCTTTGTGTATATAATACGCATAAGGAAATGCAGTGGGGTATATGATGAATGAACTACTAAAAGGACCTTAGTATTAGGGGAAAAAAGGAAAACAAGCAAAAGAACTTGCTTGCAATAGTTGCCGACTTGCCGTGGGAATTGGGACTCATGACTCCAACCAAAAGATTTTGCATTATTATGAAAATTGAGAACGACAGGAGTTGGTCCCCTTTTTGCTTTAATTAGGCCGTGATGAGCATAATTAAACATCTCCTTGCATAAACAGTAAAAGCACAGATAATATACTACTTCCTCCATTCCATAGTAATATAGTGTTTATTTCTCATTTTTTACGAGAATTAAGGTAAGTGGAGCATGAATCATAAATAAAAATGTTGTGGAAAAAAGCTAATATTAGGAGAGAGAATGGTGAATAATGAGTGAAAGAAAGCATTAAATATACGATTAATTCAACCCTTAGGTTTAATAAACAAAGAAAAACTATTTTCAAGGGAGCAAATAAATGATGATTGCATGGTTTTTTAGGCAAATCAAGAGGAATTGTGGAATTAAAGAATAGAAAGCAAAAACAATATTTTGGGACACTCAAAACGAAATGAAATCTATATTATATTATGGGACGGAGGAGTCCAAAATAAATATGCAACTAATAAACCTGATTTGAAAGAAAGATTATTAGCAAATATGACATACATATAATCAAGTTCAGTAAATGCATATGCCAATATTGATAGGATTTGTAATCACTAGAAACTCTTGTATGTGCCACCAAAGTCTCCAATATCTAATTTTAGTAAAACGTAGCTTACTAAAGTCTAACGAGCTAAAATCCTTGACTAGCTTAAATTCTTGAGTGATTTCCATGTTACATCATTACATCTTTTCATCAAATGATCAATGGAATTTACATATAGAAGTCATTATCATAAACTCACATATGTAGTAAAAGCTTAATTATGTACGTATGTCATATAGAAAACTTCTAGTTTACCATTTATAGTTCATCATAAATATCTTCTAATTGGACTATCCATTAGTATATATAAAATATTTATGAGTGCATGTCCTCCATGTTGAAATTTTTTTCACTGCAGGTGCTCTAAATTAAGATATTCTCTCCATTTAACAAAAGGAAAAAAAAAAATATAACTGTGTAATCTCATTAGAGTAGTTTTAACTTTAGATTAACTCATAAAAATCCCATGCATGCATAATGTTAGTCGTTGGCCATCTCAAGTTAGGCGCGTTCATGGGTTTTATTTTGGTTAATTTCGGTTGGTTGGTTAATTTCGGTTAATTGCATTAATTTCAGTTCGGTTAATTTAATTTGGTTCTTAATTTCGTTTCGGTTCAATCTTATCCTAATGTTTTAATTATTATTTTTGTTTTCAATATTACTATTAATATTGTTATAATTATTAATGATATAATTATAATAACAATAATTTTTTATTTTTTTATATTTCTATTGTCATTATTTTTTTAATTATTATTATTATTATTGTTGTTGTTGTTTTTATTATTATTTTATTATTATTATTAATATTGTTAATATTGTTAATATTATTAATGTTATTATTATAATAATTAATAATGATAATAATAATAATAATAATAATAATAGTAATTATTGATAATATTATGTTAATACTTATTGATTATTATCGATTATAATTATTTTAGAAAATTAAATATACAATTCAGTTAGGTTTGTCTCATTTCTGTTAATTTTAGTTCGGTTCGGTAAATTTCATTTCGGTTCGGTTCGGTTAATTTAATTTCGGTTTAGTTCGGTTAATTTCGGTTCGGTTAATTTAATTTCGGTTCGGTGAAATAAGTTCAAAAGTACAGGGCATTAGTCTCAAGTGCCAATAACTATGTCATTTTGAAGCCAAAAGTGATTTTTGTACATTATATACACATAAATTGAGGCAATATATGCTAATTTAAAAAATACTTTACCAAGAATCATTACTTTTTAACTGTGAAACATAGTTCTATCAACAAAAACTGGTTTTATTCGGTAAAAGGCAATATTTGCATATGAGTCAACATTAATGAATCAACAAAATTTAGTTTTGATTAGAAAAAGTAAGTTTTGATAAGTAATAAACAATTTTAATCCTCCTCAAAAAAAAATCAATTTTAAGCGTTGCTAAGCAAAAAAAAAAAAAATCAAAACCGAGGAGTAGTAATTCATTCAGATAAGTAAAAATCAGATGGAGTAAGATTATGACTTCAATAGATGTTAGCTAGTAATCAATCAATATATATAAATAAAGGAAGAACTTTTCGGGAAGCATAGGGGCTCCTTAGATTCCAGTGCCCATATAGCGCGCCACGTAAGATTGACATGTCATCAAATTTTAATTTTTATCTTTTAAAATAATAGAGTTTCACGTGGATTTATATACATATAGAGTTTTCAGCTCAATAAGCTAAAATTAGAGTTTGGTTTTGAATGAACAACCTAAATTATTATATTATGTAAATTGTATATAACTTTGCTACGTAATTCGGAATATTATAATTTTTGATCCATTGGATAGTGCTCTAAATATCTCCGAAATAAGATCCATTTACAATATAGTTCTACAACTTATGAAATAGTGAGCGCCACGTAGGATTGTCATGTCATTAATTTTTATTTTAAATATTTTAGAAAATAGAATTCTACACATATTTAAATACATTAAAGGAGTTTTCATAACGAAATTAGAGTTTCGTTTGAATAAACAACCTAAATTATTGTATTATGTAAATTGAATATAACTTTTCTACCTAATTCAAAACATTATAATTTTTTACCATTTGAGAGTGCTTGAAATATGCTTCGAGAATAAGATCCATTTACAATATGGTTTTACAACTCATGAAAAATATATTTAACTAGATGAATGGTAAGACATTATTTAGTTTTTCTTTTAGATATATATAATGCTCTGCTCCGTCCCAGGATAGTACGAAACACTAAGCATGTTTTGTCCCAAATTAGGTTGAACACTTCTTTTTCGTATGGTCCCACCATTAAGCCATATTATTTCTTTTACCGCATCTTTGGTCTCCACTCTCTACTTTTTATCGATAAAAAGTTGCTAAGTTTTCCTCTCGGTTTTAATAAAAAATACTCCACCAACTCCGTCACATCTACTTTTTTAAATAAAATAACATTTGTCATAACCACATGACAATTTATCACGCTTAGCTACGTGTCCCGCAAGTGTTCGAATCTTTTGGGGCGAGGGAATGATATCTATGACTATAGTATACTATATGTGACTATAGCATTTTATCATAGGTCCAATTTACAGATTAAACATATATAATCTTTCAAAACCTCAACCTACGAGTTCGGATCCTCTAAGTTTTAATCAAATTCTACAAGTTAGGGTTGTATATGGACCATCATTTTAAAATCAAAGGCACATATTGGTGGGAAGGGGAAATAAGGGGTGGATTTTGATGGAAAAAACAGTGGGGTTTGAAAAGATATTATATGAGCCATTGATTTTTATTCAATGGTTGATATTCTTCAAACTCTACATTGTAGAGTTCTTTTAGAAGTCTTAGAGGACCCAAACACCCTACCTTACTCAAGTCGAACCAAAAAGCAATTTAGTATTGCAACCAAATTTCGTGTCGAAACTTTGTTTTTACAACAAAAACTAAATTCTATATCGATAAAGTTACATATATATTAGAGTTTTGGATAATGAAAAATTAGAGTATGATTTTAAAAAACAATCTTAGGAATATTATAGAGAGCTCCACCTAAACATGACATGTCATTCTTTTTAATTTTTTATTTTTTTAAAAATAGTGTTTAACATAGATATAAATACATATAAGGTGTTTTTAATAAGTGAAGATTACACTCGATTTTAAATAAACAACCTAAATTATTCAACTATGTAAATTGAATATAACTTTTGCTACATAATTCAAGATATTATAATTTTCTTACCATCGGAGAGTGCTCGAAATATGTTTCCATATACAATATAGTTTTACAACTTATAAAAATATATTTATTTAAATGAACAATAACATATTATTTATTCTTTATTTTAAATACATATAAAAACAACTATAAAATTAGCGTATTATATGAGACCATAGCAATTATGTCTTTCAAATCAAACTTTTAAAAAAATTGAGTTATATAAAGATAAAAAAATACATATTTGTAGTTTTGAGCATACCATGATGGTATTATATGAAGAATCAAATAAAAGTTTGTGAACGACATTGCGAGGTATTATGCAATGACTAATTATTTTATTCCTATAATATTTGTTGTATACATAATTATTTATGTTTTTCTATTTCATATATCTATATGTCGGACCTTATTCTTTTCTCAATAAACTTAAGTCTACTAAAACTAATTGGGAAATCAAGGTTCGAGTTTCTAGACTATTTGAGGTCGCAGATCATAAAAAAGGGGTAAGTTTGATAAGTCTTGATATGGTCATGATTGACGAAGAGATTTTTTTCCTCTTAAATAATATTTTCGATTATTAATAGATGTTAGTTTTATATTTAATTTATTTTATTCATGATACCATAATTATGATCTTCTTTTTGGCTTTCCCATCTTCTATTCTATATGCATTAGTGTTTATGTGCTATATTAAAAGTTGAAGTTATGGCTGACACTCATATGTTTTCTCTATTCTTTCTGTCCTACATCTATTAAATTATAATCCTCTACTTTCTTAAAAATATCGTTCGGGTATTTTCCATGTTAAAACTATGTTAGCTATTGTTAGTCATACCAATTATTGGGATACTATTTAATAATAAACTTAGCTACAATATTCAATTGAATATTAAAAATATAAAATTCATATATCACAATAACAAATCTAGATATTAAGTATAATGACAAATACTTTCTCTGTCTTTTTCTACAACAATGAGTTTGTGCATGGTTTTAAGGAAATAAAAGAAAATGGGTAGTTTAGCATAGAGGGTTTAACTTGAGTAGGGAGAGGTAAATCCTTAATAAAGTAAACGCAACTTTATGAAGTAATTTGAGTAATTAATGATGGTTTTATTAACATAAAGTAAAGGCGATGTTGTCAACTATATTTTTTTTTTTTTACAAAAGTGGAATGGTTCAAATAGTGAAACTACCCAAAGTGGTAATTGTTACAATTAAAAATAGAATGGAGGATGTATGTCATTGATAAACTTGAGTAATTTGAGTAATTGTTAACATAAACTTGCAGGAGAGCATGCTCTTGGAATAATACAATGACACATGTCATTGATAATTAGGTATTTTCATTTTTTTGTTTTTTGATTTTGGAGAGCTCATTGGAGAGTAAATACCATTGTTATCAATTTTGAAGGGTGCTCTTGGAAGTATCTTGAGAAGAGAAAGTAAAAATGGGTTGGAGAGTAATGTTGGAGAGCTATACCAATGTTGGTGCTCTTAACACCACTATACTATTTAATTACATTGGTTATATTCTTACACATCAACCTTAATTTCAAATACAAGATTGTATTATAGAATTGTAATTAATTTTATGTTTATATATATGTACTCTCTTGAAGGCGTATGCTTATATTGATCAATAAAATTTATATTATAATTTACTATATATATGATTTTTTCAAAGGAACTAGAAGATTATTATACGAGCACAATCCAATGCCTAAACTCTTTTTTTCGACCACTTCTCTCAAGTGTTTGATTTGACACTTCAAATCCACATTGGTAAATAATAGACATTAAAATTTATGAAAATATATATAGAAGAATACTAACACAAAAAATATTCTACCCAAAAAGTAAGATGGAACGGCTTCTACATACCCTTATCATATCACCGGCTCACTGCTTCATAATACAACCTTTCACAATGGGGTTAATCGATTTGATATATATAGTTACTAGTAGAATAAGAATTAACTAATACTCTCCGTTTTAGTTTTAATTTTCTCACTTTACTTTTGGGGAAAACCAAGGAGAAAGTGCAAAAAGTATGAAAAACGCGAAAAAGGTGGAAAGAGAAATTGAAAAGTGAGAAGCGTAACCAAAAGATGGGTTAAAATATCAAAAAGTGGATGACAATGGGTGGAAAAGATGATAAAGTAGATGTGACATGTCTTCTACAAAAAATAGAAAAGCAAATGTGTGTATATTAAAAAACGTTAATGATCAAAAATGAAAAGTGTACAGATTAAAAAGAAACCGGAGGAAAGAATAGACAATATTCATTGATGCGAGTCAAAATGTGATGCAAAAAACATATAATACTTTTACCCAAAAAAGAGTCACAACACTTCCTATTCAGAATCTCACCACTTCTCATATAAAGGGAGTTCACACACGAACTTTTTCTTTATATATATGTATATATTTCTCCGGTTTTTACTGTAATATTTCGACTTTAACGCTAATTATATATAAAACAATATATCAATGATTAAGATGTTTTAATCTCAGTGCATATTTTAAAAAATATTGACATTTTATAAGTTTTGCTAATAGTTAATTAAAGATTTTAATATGTTTAAAATATGCATTAAAACGTGAAAGCTCATATATATTGTAATGAAAAAATACAAAAAAATGTATCATACAAGATGAGGCAAGAGACGAGATTTGATACTACCTTTTTGAATTGTCTTTCTTCTATTTGAGTGGAATGTTGATTTTTGATTGTTGTATATGAAAAACACGTGTAGATAATAACATAAGATGCTCGTACAAATGCTGATGTTGATGCCAATGCCATGGATATTAGCATTTGTTAGTGGGCATATAATTGAGATATTTTTTTTGTAAGAGATAAGCATAGTTAAAGTTGTATGTTGATATGAATTTTCTTTATTCAATTTGTCTACAAGAAATTAAGGATCAGAATTGGTGACGTAGACGTGATAAGATGCGCCCCGAGACGATCGCCCGAGCCCTCCGATGTCCGTACGCCGGAATCCCGCAAAAACAAGGCTGGGACCGCCCAGGTGGTTCCGAGATCGCCCTCCGACGCCAAGTCGATGAGATTGAGGTAGAGAAAGTCTGAGAGATGCTCTAGTTTGTTACAGTGAGAATTGAATACCTGCTCACATTGACAGCACTGGTTTTTATATTGTCGCATTTTCCTGCATGAAACATCAGTGCAGTATCGGCCCTTTACTAATGGGCATATTACCCTTTTCGGAATGATTATCCCGCCTCCTTTTAGGCTCCCTGCTCCCGTGATTAGGTCAACTTTCGTGTAGCGACCCGCCGCCGCCACCCGCCCCATGCTTTGGAGAGGCTTTTATGCCTCCTTATCGGGTCTGCCGATTAACCGGAGCCCAAACAATTAGCCCCATGCCAGGGACGGATCCCTAAACCCTGACCGGACGACTCCCGTCTCGTGGCGGAATAACAACCATCCGACTGGCCGGGCTCTTGGCCCCACCGGCAAAGTGGGAACCACGGCGCCGACCAAGTCCATCCCTACCGAGGAGGCTCATGCAGACCGGCTTACCTCCCCGCTAGAGGGGAGGAGCACCTCACCTGGGTCTCCTTCTATCGAGGAGGAAATCCCGACCGGGTGGTTTCATGTCAAGGAAATGAAGCCGACCCGGGCCACATCCTTTCGCCGAAGGAAGAATGCCGACCTGGGCCACCTCCTCATCAAGGGAGGAGACGACCGACCGGTCACTGTCAAGGACGAGTGCCGAATCTTGGCCACCTTTCTTGGGAGGGAAGTAGAGGCCGACCGACTCATCTTCCCCGTCAAGGAAGAATGCCGACCCGCCAACCTTCCTTGAAGGGGAGTGGGGCCGACCGTGTCACTTCATGTTGAAGGAAGAATGTCGGACCCTGGCCACCTCTCATTGAAGAGAGGAGACGACCGACCGGCTCACTTCCTGTTTGAAGGAAGAATGCCGACCTGGCCACCTTTCTTGGAGGAGGAGTAGGCCGACCGGTCACTTTCCTGCTGAGAAGAGTGCCGACTGTAGGTCACCCCTTCCTCGGAGGGGAGGGGGCCGACCGGGTCACTTCCTCGCCGAAGGAAGAATGCTGACTCCTGGCCACCTCTCATCAAGGAGGAGACGGCTCGACCGGGGTCACTTCCGGTTGAAGGCAGAATGCCGACCTGGCCACCCTTCCTCAAGGAAAGGGGGCCGACCGGATCACTTCCTTTGTCGAAGGAAGAATGCCGACCCGATCACCCTTCCTCAATGAGGAGCAGGGTCGACTGGGTCACTTCCCCGTCAAGGAAGTGATAGGCGTGTCGCGCACCTAACAAAAATAATTTCCCTAACTAATCCTCCCAACTATGTAGTAGGGTAAGTCAAGGCTCCAATCCACAGGACAAACAAAGATCAAACACTAGAAATCTCGACTCAATTTAGCTAAACAAGTGACAAACAATGGTGAAAAGTGTCAACTAGTAATAACACTAATTATGACAAATATTAAGAACACACGAGACAAAATCAATCAATAAAGACATCTCGAACTAAGATCCCCTCTAGCATGAATAACACACGAATAATTCCCATCCCAATAAACATAATTAATGATTCAAGAGGAGTAATGCACTCTATATAACTACCAAGATCTCTCCCCGAGTACCTATGGCTACCCTAAACATGCAATCAAACCTATTCCCATGGAATCATGCAAGAAAGAGACATTAAGCATGGCATCACAAATAAATTCCTAGTAATCCTATCTACTTATTCCCATAGAGATATTCATACTTTTGATTAAATCACAAATTCATCTAGATTCAATTCCCATTGAAAACAAGATATAATGAATCAATTCAAAATCACCTATCCCTAGTATGACAATGAAATTAAGCATAATTCAATCAAACAAGAACAACTAATCACATCAAATTGGAATTATGGGAGGGGATTCATGCATTAGTCATTGCTAGGGTTCAACTTAATCCTAGATTATAAAAACTACTCACTCATAATTGAAATAACAAAGCAATTAATAATTAGATTGAAAGACATAATAATAATAATGAAAAGAAGAAAATTAGAAAAACTTAGTCTTTACTTCAATGGATCAAACTTGTAGAATTCAGGGCTTCAATAATGGAGTTTCTCTCCAAAGCTCTCTAAAAGTAATACTCTAATTTCCTATTTGTCAAAACTGCTTTCAAAGCCTGTTTTAATTAAACCTAAAATCGTTTACAAAAACTAAAAAAGGAAACAATTGAAATCCGTAAATCCGGTTAATAGCAGCTTGCAGGCAAGCGAAAACGGCACGGGCGTGCGCTACATCTCACCGGCAAGCGAGATATCGCTTGGGCATGCACGCGAGAGAAGGTTTTGATGGTTTCGTTCACAGATTCTGCACGGGGCAGCGGGATCTTGCTTGGGCGTGCAGATCGGGTGCATGGGCAAGCAAAATCTTGCGTGGTCCCGAAAACAAAAATTCTTCGGTATCATAATTCCTTCAATCCTAAAGCATTCAAACTCATTCTCTTGCATCCGAGAGTCATTAACTAGATCATCAATGAGCCATATTATCCTTTCTTGGTCACAACCGCCCATAAAACCCGAAATTCAAGAGTAAGAGGTAAAAGTATCTCCAGGAACAACACAATGGTTCAAAAGAATGCTTAAATCATGCAATTAGACCTTAGATGCACTACAAACTACATGGAAATGAGACTTAAGACCTACTTAAATGCAACTAAAAACCGACTTATCAAACTCCCCCAAGTTAAACTATTGCTTGTCCTCGAAGCAATCCAAACTAAGAAATCAAGGAAGGAGTTCAATAGCGCCTCAAGCAAAGGATTCATGTCAATTTCCAAAACCAATTCAAACATATTTCAAAGTTATCACGGTAGAAAACAATCAAACCTCATAGTATAAAACAAGGAAAAGCAACCATCTTACCACAAGTTCTCCCCTAAGCTTGACTCAATCATGAATATAGTAGCTCTCACTTTAGTCGTGCACAATATCTCTTATGTGTATAAAAGGGTCAAATGATCACTCAAGGCTCCATTCCATTGACTATATCCTACCATAAGCTTGCATATCTTCTCACTCTCCGCTGCTACAGGACTCGTTACATGCAAAGAATCATGAGGGCTTCATATGGGTTGTAATGAAGGCTTAATGTATGGGTATGGAAGATTTTAGGAAAGTGGTGCTCAAAGGGGAAAGTGAAGCTTTTCAAACACCTTTGACAACAATTACAAAACTCCAAACACAAGCACTCCAATTGCACTTCTTTTTTCTTTTTCATTAACTGAACCATAATTCCCTCAAAGATAATCTCCAATTTCCTTTTATTGAATACTAAAAAAACATAAATCACAATTCTTTTTTTTTTTCTTTTCTTTTTTTTTTTTTTTTTTTTTTTATTATTATTATTTTTTTTTTTCGAAGGATTTAACCAAAAATCATCTATAGAGGAAATTAATAGGAGTATTAAAAGTAACTTCGAGGAAATGAACTCAACACGGATCATGAGTTCTAACTAAGCATTATATCGCATCGAGACACCACAACAAATCTCAATATCACAACTTAACTATCATCGACATAGCTTCACAATCCCCTAGGTAGGACAAGGTAAAGGGTTAGAGATGTAGCTAACAAAAGAAACAGGCTAGGCTCACAAGGGTGACAAAAAGGAGTAATCGATGTAGGTGGCATTTGGCTATGTAGCTCAGAAATCAACAATTGCCTCAATCATATTCAATGCATAAACAAGTCAATGCGGTTTCAAGGAGTATCAATGCAAGTTCTAGAGAATAGTCGTCAAGGAAGAGCATCACACACAAAAGAAAGAAGGGCGAAAAGATGTCAGTCTATAAGGCATAAGAACATCCTCACTAGGTTGTAGCTACCAACACTGATCTAATCGCACATAGGAGAGACCAATCTTACCACAAACCAATCAATTCCTTGTTAACTATGAGATTCTCAAAAACATTTTTCTATTTTCACAAGCGCATGCATAGATCTTTGCTATCATTGGGGACTACTCCTGAATGCAACCTAAATGCAAAAACTACTATGCAAATGATATGCAAGATGCATCCTAAAAATGAAACTAAATGCAAAACGGGAAATAAGGAATGCCTAAATGATGAGTAATATGTACGCATGGTGTGATATATATCCCTCCCCCAAGCTAAATGGCACAATGTCCTCAATGTGCAATAAAAAAGCATGCAAAGAGAAGGGATAAAGGAAACTCGAGGATCGGGAGGAGCATCATGCATGGGATGATCGTTGGAGCCTGCCGGTGTCCATCCCTTGCGATATGTGCCATGCGCGAAGATCGCGTAGCAACTCGGGAACATCACCAAAGGTGGACTGGAAAGCCTGATACTGAGAGGTCATCACATCCACAGAACGCTGCATAGCGGCAACAGAATCGGTGTGAGACTGATGGAGCAGTTGAACCTCTGTACGAAGGCTCCCAATATCTCCTCGAGCGCATCAAGGTGAGTCGACATAAGGGGGTACTTTGGAGGCTCGTCGGCCTGAGTAGACGACCCTGGAGCATGGCTGGGCTCGCCGCTCGGTTCCTCAACAGGAACCCAGGGAAAGTCGGGAGCAAAGAGCCGGTTAGCGGGTCGTAGATGACAATGCGCTCGGGTTTGGAAGGTAAGCATAGGGACGTTTCCAACCTTCCAAACATACCCATCTGCAGTAACCTCATTGGCTATCCAACCCATGGTCCGGAAAGCCTTCAAATCAGAGTCTCGTCTTTGCGGGTATGACCTTGACGACTGTCAAATCAACACCAAAGGAAAGAGCAATCACGGAAATCAGACCACCTATAGCAATTTCACCCAGAGACTTGGCAACCTCATCAAATGATCCATAAGCCAAACAGCGGGGTTCAAGAAACCGCTCCATCGACAAGGCACCACAATATAAAAAGTTCACGAGAGGTGACAACCCCGGCACTATCTCCCTAGCAAAAAGAGTCAAAGAGAGAAATCGATGGGTTGTGCGAAGGCCGGGGCTAACAATCCCAGGAAGCCTTAGCACGGCTGGGGATAATAGACAACTTGACCCGTGATCAAGTTCCAAAAGTATTATCATCATAGCGCTCGGGTCGATTAGAATGGGGGCCATAGGTACCGTCGGTAGGCCAACCGAAAATGGCATTTAAGCGATCTCTGTTCAATCGCCTAGGCTCGTTCATGAGTTGAAAGGAGATGGAACGAGGATTTTTGGTGGTAGAACGAACGACCTCTAAAGTAGAGAGGGAATTCCAATGTAATGCGTTTGTAGGGAAAAGGCATGCATGTTGAGGAATTATTGCCAACCTACTGAGTAAAACAATTGTTGGAGGTCGCCATCTATTCCTAGTTCAGTAGCTCTTGCACGATCATAGAAGCGAGTGGCGCGAAGGCGACGACCACTAAGGACACGAAGCGCTCTAGGTGAGCCGTACAAGTGAATTGAATGCCTAAGGTGTCCAAAGGAGGTGGGTCAATGGCGGGTGGAGGAGGTGGATTGGAGGGCACATTGGGAGTACGGGTGTTTCGAGATGGGAAGAGGAAGTGCGCCGGGTTGGGTTTGCTCGAGAAGAGGGGCCTAGGAGGCATGATGATCACACACAAGGTAGACACAACCAACAAATTCACAACAAAATCTCCCAAGGACAAATTTCCAACCAAAGAATGTCTACGAACTCTCTCGATGCAAAGAGCGCAATACCAAGAATGACAATAACACCAACAATTAACTCCACAAGTAATCAATGCACCACTAAAACTTCAATTTCCATGCACTAGCCAACACAAAAATGTTCAATATTGAGCAAGAAGACAAGGAAGTCCATCCAACAAGCAAGTATGCAACCCCAAAGCAATGACAAACAAGTAGTGCAATGAATTTCAAATAGAAAAATCAAAAACACTATGAGATGGAAAATAGAGTGGAAAGAGTATACCAAACTTGAGGTGGGTGTCTAATACCCGTAATTGATCCGGTCTTCACTTCCAAATGGACTAGAGATGCTTCCTTGCTACCCAAATTGCTTCAATTTCGAACAACAAACAAACCCCCAAATTGATTTCAAGGTTAGGGTTTTAATTGTTGAATGAGAGAAGGGAGAAAGAAGGATGGAAAGAGGAGAAGAGGAGGGAGAGAAGGTCGCCGGTGGGGCGGCGAGTATAAGTGGTTGTGGTAGGGTGAGAGAGGGAGTAAGGAGAAGTGAGTAAGGATGAGAGAGTTTTGAAAGGAAGGACGGGGGCTCGAAATATTGGAAAAAGGAAAGAGAGAAAACCCGTGAAAATGGGTTTAATGGCGTTGGACGTCGGGTCGCACGGCGTGCGTGAAACCGCTCGGGCGTGCGGCATGATTCTTGGGCGTCTTTGTTTCTCGCTCGGGCGTGCGACTCTGCGAATTTCTTCTCCAACCTCTGCCGCGACCGCACGGTCGAGCAGGAGTTCGCTCGGGCGTGCGACCTTTGTCAAACGCCAATGAAAAAGTTTATTTTTTTTTTTTTTTTTTTTTTTTTTATGAGATTAACTAGAGGATTAGCAAATAAAACTATAAAACAAAGAAATAAAAATCGAGAAAATGAAAAAGAAAATAGAAGAGAAAAAAGAAATAGAAAATTGGGTTGCCTCCCAATAAGCGCTAGTTTTTAAGGTCATTAGCTCGACCTCCTCATTGATCAATCACATGAAGGAATAGAGAGTATGATGTCAACTCTCTCAGCAATGGGATCTCCGGCTCGGTAGTGCTTCGATCTGTGGCCATTCCACCTTAAAGGTGCCATCTTGGCGGTTCCATAATTCCCACCGAACCATAAGGAAAAACCTTACAAACCTTGAATGGACCCGACCACCGCGACGGAGTTTACCGAGGAAATAGCTTGGACGGGAATTAAAAAGAAGAACTAAATCTCCTTCCTTGAACTCTTTTCGCACAATACCTTTGTCATGCCATCTCTTTGTTTTCTCCTTGTATAACTTTGAACTCTCGTAAGCATCAGCCGAATTTCATCAAGCTCATTAAGTTGAAGAAGTCTCTTCTCACCCGCCGTTTGAGAATCGAAATTGAGGCTCTTGATAGCCCAGAAAGCACGATGTTCTAACTCAACAGGAAGATGACATGCTTTTCCATAAACAAGACGATAAGGGGTGGTACCTATAGGGGTTTTGAATGCCGTTCTATAAGCCCATAGTGCATCATCAAGTTTCTTTGCCCAATCCTTCCTTGTTCTGCAACCGTCTTCTCTAAGATGGTTTTGATCTCGCGATTAGAAATCTCCACTTGACCACTAGTTTGTGGATGATATGAAAGACCCACTCTATGGTGCACACCATATTTCTTGAGCATAGCTTCAAACTTGTTCTCCAAAAGTGCTTGCCTCCATCACTAATCGGAACTCGTGGAATGCCAAATCTTGGGAAAATAGTTTTCTTGAAGAATCTACTAACCACACGAGCATCATTAGTAGGAGAAGCAAGAGCCTCCACCCATTTGGAGACATAATCCACAGCAACCAAAATGTACTTATTCCCATAAGAAGAGGGAACGGCCCCATGAAATCCACACCCCACACATCGAATAACTCAACCTCAAGGATGGTGTTGAGAGGCATCTCATTCCGACGGGAAAGATTTCCGTCCTTTTGGCAACGATCACAAGAATGTACATAATGATGAACATCCTTAAACAAAGTAGGCCGATAGAAACCACATTGAAGAATTTTTGCTGCGAGTTTTATTAGTACTAGCATGGCCTCCACAAGGGAAATCATGACAATGAGATATAAGAGGTGATACCTCATTTCCAGGAATACACCTTCTAATCACCCCATCTACGCAGAGACTTGTAAAGAAAGGATCATCCCAAAAATATCTCCTCACCTCCTTAAAGAATTTCTTCTTTTGTTGTGATGAGTAACCATGAGGAATAGTGTCACTAGCCAAATAGTTGGCTATATCGGCAAACCATGGGATCTCAGTAGTGGCTAGAGCTAGGAGTTGCTCATCGGAAATGTATCAACAATTGGAAGATCCTCATCACCTTCAATATCAAGGACAAGTCGAGAAAGGTGATCAACAACAACATTTTCGGCTCCTTTCTTGTCCCGAATCTCCAAGTCAAATTCTTGTAGCAACAATATCCACCGAATCAAGCGGGGTTTAGCATCTTTCTTGCTCATCAAATACCTTAAAGCCGCATGATCAGTGTGAATTATCACCTTCGACCCTACCAGATAAGATCGAAACTTCTCCATCGCATACACCACTTGCTAACAATTCCTTCTCGGTTGTGGCATAATTCATCGAAATTTGGATTAAGAGTCTTGCTTGTATAGTAGATGGCATGAAGCTTGCCATCTTTCCTCGACCCAAGATTGCCCCACAGCATAGTCACTAGCATCGCACATAATCTCAAAAGGGAGATTCGGTCGGGCGATTGAATGATAGGGGCGAGAGATAAGAGCTTCCTTTTAACCTGTGAAAAGCCTCAGTACAAGCATCAGTAAACACAAAAGGGACATCCTTGCCTAAAAGTTCAGTTAGAGGTCGAGCAATTTTTGAAAAATCTTTTATGAAGCGGCGGTAGAAGCCCGCATGACCAAGAAAACTCCTTACTCCTTTGACGAGAGTTAGGAGGTGGTAGGCGCTCAATGACCTCTATCTTTGCTTTATCGACTTCGATGCCCCGATGAGAAAGCAACATGACCCAAAACAACTCCTTGTTGCACCATGAAATGACATTTTTCCCAATTGAGAATCAAATTAACTTCTTGACATCTATGGAGCACCTTTTGTAAATTAGCAAGGCAAACATCAAAGGATGTTCCATAGACGGAGAAGTCATCCATAAACACTTCCATAGAGTTCTCAATAAGACTTGAGAAAATTGCCATCATGCAACGCTGAAAAGTGGCGGGAGCATTACATAATCCAAATGGCATCCTTCGATATGCAAAGGTGCCATAAGGACATGTAAAGGTAGTCTTTTCCTGGTCACTTGGATGGATAGGAATTTGGAAGAAACCGGAATATCCATCCAACCAACGGAAAAATGAATGTTTTGCCAACCTTTCCAACATCGATCCAATGAAGGGGAGGGGGAAATGATCTTTTCGGGTGGCTTTATTCAATCTCCTATAATCAATACACATGTACCACCTTGTCCACGGTTCTAGTTGGAACTTGCTCACCCTTGTCATTCTTGACAACGGTCATGCCTCCTTTCTTTGGGACTACTTGAACAGGGCTAACCCACTTACTATCAGAGATAGGGTAGATTATTCCTGCATCAAGCAATTTTAGAACCTCTTTCTTGACTACTTCCATCATATTTGGATTAAGTCGTCGTTGAGATTCTATAGAAGAAGCATGTTCGTCCTCAAGAATGATTTTATGCATGCAAAATGAAGGATTAATGCCCTTAATATCATCAATGGTGTACCCGATGACATTCTTGTATTTTCTCAAACAACAAGTAGCTTTTCAATTTGAATGTCATCAAGCTCAGCATTAACAATGATAGGGTAAGTATCATTGGGACCCATGAATACATATTTCAAAGTAGAGGGGAGAGGTTTCGGTTCTACCTTAGGAGCGTAGTACTCTCCTTAGTTTCTCCCGAGCTCAATATCTCCTTCAAAGGCTTTTCGATTCAATGGCTCGTGTCTCCTCTAGAATTCTCTTGTATTCCTTGGTTTCCCAATCTTCCTCATCGGTGCTACCCATCAAGACAGTTTGTAGTGAGTCATCAAGTTGCAGACTGAAAGCATTGGCTGCTATAACTTCATCAGAGCATCCTCTATAAGCAGGTTTCTCCCATGAAGGAGAATTCATGGAGTTTGTGAGTGTATTCTATCTTCCTCATCACCTACTTCAAAGGTGATCTTACCCTTCTTCATGTCAATAATGGCTCCAGCAGTGGCCAAAAGGGTCTCCCAAGGATGATGGGAACCTGTGCATCTTCTTCCATCTCCGATGACAACAAAATCACATGGAATAAAGAATTTACCAACTCCAAGAGGAACATCTTCAAGGATACCCAGTGGAAACTTGACCGTTTCTATCTGCTAGTTGGAGAGAGATGCGTGTGGGTTTCGGTTCACCCATGTTGAGTTTCTTGCGAGATAGACAATGGCATGAGACTAACACTAGCCCCAAGATCACCACAAAGCATTCTTGATAGCAATATCACCAAGTTTGACCTGGAATAGAATAGTTTGCTGGATCTCCTAGCTTTCCCGGAAGCTTGTTGCAAAATAGCACTACACTCACTGTTAGTGAAACAGTGACATTCTCTTCAATTTTTTTTTTGTTAGAGCATGTCTTTCAAAAAACTTAGCATAAGAAGGCATCTCGGAAATAGCATCTAGGAAGGGATGTTGATGTGCAACTTCTTCAAAATGTCAAGGAACTTCCCGTATTTCTTCTCAAGTTTTGCCTGTGCCAATCTTTGAGGGAATGGAACAGGTGGCTTGTATGGTGGAATAGGGATGACAGTGGGTTCCTTTTGCTCAGTCTCCTTAGCTTCATCTTCAAAAACTTTCTCACCTTGATCGTCTTCACTCGACCTTATAACCTCTTACTGCACTTTTCTTTTGCTCGGTCACTTTCTTTGTAGGCTCTTGCAATTCTTTACCGCTCCTCAATGGATGGCATGGATATGCCCCTTAGGATTTGGTTCAGGTTGCCCGGGAAGTTGCCTCGAAGGTTTAGAAAGATGGCGAGTTTGTTGTACGAGTTAGATCATTCGATTCTCCATCCAACTTATTGTGAGCGATGATTTGTTAAAGAGAGTTGTTGAAGAATTCATTTTGCTTGGCTTGATATTCGACTTGCTTTTCTTGAGAAGAAGCTAGATTCTCCATGATACTCTCGAGGTTGGATCTAGAGGATGAGGATGAGGAGGAAGAGTTGAAAGGTGGTCTTTGTTGGAAACCCGGTGGTTGGGAGTAGTTGGTGTGTGGAGGTTGAGGTTGGTTATTTTTATAGGAGAAATTTGGATGATTCTTCCAACCTTGATTATATGTGTTTGAGTATGGGTTGTTTTGTGGTCTTGTGTTTGTGTTTAGGAGGGCATTGGCTTGCTCGGATATCATGCCCATGGTGTTGTATTGACACTCATTCAATGAGTGGCCTTGCACTTCACAAATCTCACAAATAGGTTGCTATTGGTCCGTTACCAATTTTGATCAACCTTAACTGCCCAAAACTTGCACAGTGTTAGTTAAAGTAGCAATATTGCATCCAACCTGCATGCCTCCCCTTTTTGGGGCTCCACGAAGACACCCTCCAATCATTCAAATAGTTGTTCAGCGGCCGTATCATCCAGCTGTGTCTTAGCGGCTTCCGGAGTTTTGGCCGTTGAGCGTGCTCGCCCGGATGCGGCATCAATAGAAGCTCCTAGCCTCGTACTTCGGACCATTGTAGAATGTCCGAGATCAATAGCCACTCGGGAATGCCATGGTGTGGGCATTATCGTTTGCAAGCCCTGTACCTCTGCCCCGTGCCTCGTAGAGAGACTCCCAGTCGTGTTGTTGAAAGCCGGATATTTCATTTACGAACTTTGAAGTTAAAATGGGAGGGAAGAGACTTGTAGAGGAAAGCCTTTTCAGTTAAAGCCGTGTGGCGATCTTCCTTACTACACCTTCTTTCAACCATTCCTTTGCTTAAGTCCCTGAGAAGAAAAGGAAAAGCGCGATATCGAATTAGATCATCGAAACATTTGTTAGTTTGTGGTATTACGCTTAATCAAAATCTAGCGGAAATGATCGGTAGAATTCTCTTTTGGTGTTCCTGCATAGAGTCTGTGAAATAAAGCTGGATAAATTGTGGCTTAAGCTCGAAGTGTGTTACATTGGTGGTTGGCTATGAGTGATGGTGGTGGTGTTCTCATCTGGGCGTAGCGTATTCCCGTAGAGACCTTTGTAGTGATTCGTCTCCCGTTTGTTGATCTTTGTTGTTGTCTTCTTCGTTCGACCTCCTAATCTCCCTGCTTGTAGCTTCGATCCTCGCGATCGAGAGTAGCTAAGATCGTACGAGGACCCTTCTACGAGTGCGCACTGCAAAAAAGAAGGCGAATGAAAAGAGATCAAACGAGCAAACGGAGTAACAAATGTCGAACCCAAATAAGTTTGTAGCTAAATCAAAGATAAACTAATCTATCTGTAGGTCAGTCCCCGGAACAGCAGTAGCCAAAGGCGATAGCGTGTCAGCGCACCTAACAAAAATAATTTCCTGGCACTAATCCTCCTAACTATGTAGTAGGGCCAAGTCGAGTGGAGTCCACGGGGACAAACGATATGAAACACTAGAAATGTTCGACTCAATTTGGCTAAGCAGTGAAAACAATGGTGAAAAAGTGTTGGCCCAGTAATAATGCAGTATGACAATATTAAGAACACGCGAATAATCGATCAATAAAGACATCTAGAA